>VZRH01002012.1:558073-576838 GCA_013397555.1 Urocynchramus pylzowi
AATGAAGGCTTCAGGGCTCATTTTGAGCTCACTGCAGTCTTATACTATTGCAATGTCATTGACATTGGAGAAGCCATAGTGGATATAGACTGTTGTAACTGATATCCAAATGGCTTCTTTAATAATAATTAAATTGTAAGACAATGTGAAAGAACATATTTTTGACAATTTGAGGCTTATTATGTCTGTTTCTTAAAGGAGGAGAAGACAAGAGAGCCAAAGGAGGAAAGGAACTAGATTTTCTGATTCAGGTGCAATTCTGTGTCTTACCCCTAATACCCTCCCCCACCCCACACTCCCCCCAGCTAAAAGGGATCCAAACCAGAAGATTTCTCTGCAAAACTCCACAGAAAATGTTGGCTTTTGCAAGAAAATATAATAAATAATTTTTAAAAACCCATCTAACGTCTTTTTACTTCATCTTCCCCTCCCACACCCTGGAAATATTCATAACATGTTGGTTTTGGTGTTTTTCCAGAGTAGATGGTACTTTTTCCCCTGGCATTAAGCTGCATACATTGAGCAGCTGCTGAAATTTGTTGTACCAGAGCATGTGAAGTGTTCTTTACAGAGCCACAAAGGGCATAAGCAGGGTAGGGAGACACAAGCAGACCTGATCTGAGGCACATGTGGGGATTGCAGACCTGGCCTTGGACATGCTGTATTTGTTTGGGTTTTATGCAACCCATCTTGCTGAAATCTAGGTCACTGCAATGAAGGTGTCTGACCTAAGAGCATCATCCTGAGCTCTTGTTGCAGCCAAATAAGTCCTGGTCAGTATCACCAAATCACAGAATGGTTTGGGTTGGAAGGGGCCTTAAAGTTCATGCAGTTCCAACCCCCTCCCATGGGCAGGGGGTTGGAACTGCAACCCCCTTCCACCTGACCAGATTGCTGAAAGCTTCATTTAACCTGGCCTTGAACACTCCCAGGGATGGGGCAGCCACAGCTCCTCTGGGCACCCTGTGCCAGGGCCTCAGCACCCTCACAGGGAAGAACCTTTTCCTGATATTTTCAGGAGAGTTTAGCTATGGTTCCTATAGTGAAAAGCAGTGCCTTCTTTGGGATGAGCTGAGTCCCTTGCTACCCTCCTTGGCTGAATTGAAAACCAGCTGTGATGCAGCCATCTGTAGTATACCCACAAACAGATGAGTTGAACCTTGCTCTCTTTGCAACCACAGCTGGTAGAAAGGGTAGCAGAGCAAGCTTCTCATGGAAGTCCAAAGAACAGCTGTGCCCTTTATTTTCTTTTCCTTTGGGAATCACAGCTTTTTGGCTCATGAGTTTTCAACTTTTAAGCTGGTAAGAAAAAAGTGAGTCATTCAGGACCACTTATGGTAAAAAATCCACAAAACATTGTTAAATACAGACCTTCCTCATTCAGGGCATAATTCAGTAATAAACACTCAGCCCTCTTCTCATTGCTAAACCCCTCTATTCAAGGACTCACAGTGGGGACAGACCATCAAGGTATCACCCCATGAGTTCTTCTCCATAGGATTCTCCTCCTTGTCACCACATGGAATCACATACATCCTCCTAAAATAATGAATATTTTCCCCATGTAGACACACCATGGGGTCTCTTAGTTTCTTACTGTTTCCCTTGCAGCCAAGAAAAGCACAATTGCAATTTTGTTTTGTTATGAGAGTGCTAAAAATGTTCTTTCATTCGACTATAGCAATTTTCACAACCTCTGGAAAATCCTGACACTGATAGCAATATTTTCTATTTGGTTTAGGAATAAATTAGGTGCCTCTGAATGAAGGATGTCTCTGACTGATCTCCACTATAGCAAGATTTACCTGGAGATTTATTGCAGCTTTGCCTTTTTGTTTCCCCATGGGAAAGTTCACAAATGATGCAGCAATCTTGTTCCAGTAATACTGTGCTTAAACACACTTCACGGATTATTTGGTATTCAGGATGTTCTTCTTGCGTGAAGAGAAAAAATAGCTGGTTGGTAAAACCAGACTGAGATTTTCAAATAGTGTGACAGTGAATGTTAAACAAAACAAATCTTGCTTCCATCTCATTCAGACAATAACCACCCAGAAAGCACCTGCACAGAAATAAATGCCTTAATGTGAGGATTGCAAAGCAATAGAAAAGGGTGAGTGGAATCTCATTACACTCCCGTGAGGAACAGTTATTTGCATTTTATTGGTGATTAATTTGAATCATGCTAGTTCAGTGAGTTAACCCAAGCCATGATGAAATCATAAATAAGTACAAGAATCCTAATTCCTGCCTTTGGGTTCAGTTGGTTGCTTTTTGTTCTTCTGGTCCCTCAGGGAAGTGAAATGGAGGTCACACCTACAGCACCTGGCAGTCAGTAGGGGATGGCACATCTGTGGTGTGCCCAGGGCACCAGGAGCTGCTGAGCTGTGCAGGTGTGGGGCTGCAGACCAGTGAGGGAACTCAAGCAAGGCTTGTGGGATTTGTTCCAGCCTGGACACTGCATTCCCAACCCAACACTACCAATGCCTCTACCAATGCCCTGACCACCTTGGAGACATCTGGTGAGCTCCGTGGGCTTCATGGCAGAGGAGCTGTCAGCTTCCAGAACTTCTGCCCACACCGTGTCTGTCTCCACACGAAGGTTAAAAAGTAGGTGAAAACTTTCCAATTTTTTGTGCTCCTCAGTGGACCATGGTCTCAAGCAAGGCCCACTCATTTCCAGGCTTTGGTGATAATACTTACTGTAATGAAAAGAGGCAATGGTGTGATTTCAATGTATGACCATGGCTGGAGCCAATTGAGATCCTTTTGAGTGCAAAGTCTTCAACAGTTGTAATATTTGGCTTGAAAGTCTTTCAGTTTCAAGTGCGATTACTCCTGGGGGCTGAGCAACAAACCCAATGCCCTCTTCATCTCTGCTTCATCTTCAGAGTCAGTGAGACAAAGCAAATCAAATCTGCCAGCTTTGGCTTCCTGAAACCTTCCACCTAAGATTTAGGGTTTCTGCATCCCTTTAATCCTGGTACTTTCCATCTCCCAGTACCTGTTTCATTTTTTAGTCACCTTTCTATCATAAGGAGCTTTGAGCTGTAATATTGCTTGTGGAGAATGAAAATATAAGGCTTAGTCTGCACAGAACAGTCCTCATGCACAGTTTTTTGGGGGTTACATGGGGGCAGTAGGCTTTTTTAACACTAAAATGCTGATGCTTTTGGAAAGAGTGGAACCATTGCTCTCTGTGAAGTGTGAAGGGTCTGATCCCAATTTAATTTATAATGGAGTAAATCCGTAGTTACTGACAGGAACTCAGGCATTGCTGCACCATTTCAAGCCAGGAATCCAGCTCTTGCAGCACTGTCTCTGACCCTGGCCAGAAGCAGTTTCATTAGAGGATGTGACAAGAAAGGCTTTAGAAACAATTACAGCATGACCTGCTTGTAGAGAAGACTCCTTTCCAATCTTCAGTTCAAAGGCTGGTTTGTGCCTTCAAATACTGTGTCTATCTCAATAAGCTCAGACAGGTTACTTTAAGTTGCTGTAATTTAGAATCCATTTTCTTTCATACAGATTCTTCAATTTCAGTGAAATCAGGGTATTACATCATCATAGCAGCCATAAAGCCCTGTATTAATCTCATGAGGCTGACAGAAACCGTGGATGACCTGACACGAGATCTGAACAGAAAAGCAAACAAAAGACTTCCAGGAAAGCAAGCATGCCCTTATTCACTCCCTGGGTTAGGCAGGCTTTGTTTTACACGTGCATGGGGACATGCTTCTTGTGCACATAGCAAGATTGATCATACAGTGAACATCTGGAATTCATGCAAATCCCTCAAACACTAAAAATCCTGGTTTATAGCATTCTGCCAGCAGTGTTAAAACACATCTGACATCATATCTGCACTCCAGCTGCCCTTGTACCCACAGGTCTCTCCTTCCCCAGAGACACACACACACTCTCTCTCTCTGCTGAGGCAATCTGGAGGAAGAGAAGGGGAGAGAAACCTCCTCCTCCTGCACAAAGGAAAACCAAGCTGGTCATAAAACTTGTTCTCTTACAAGCAGGTGGGAAAGCTCACATACAAATCATGGTAGCTGGCTTTTGCAGAGATTTGTGTTAATGTTTCCTTAAGCTTCAAGTCACATGAATTTAAGCTGTATTTAGCTCTGTGATTGGCTTTGAACAATTCCCAATAGTGAGGAAGTACCTTGGGAGAACCTCTGTCCTTGGGAGAATCTCTGTCCTGCATGTGGTGCAGCATGCTAAATCAAAAGAGATTCTGTCTGAGGACATTTGGGGGACATTTCTACAGGGAACTGATCAGGCATATGACCAGAAGGAATTGTCTGGGGCAGGACCATGTGATGGAGAAACTACTGCAGCCTTATGGCTTAGAAGTATTAGCAGGTCAGCTCATCACACCCCTGGTGTCCCACTGTCCTGCTGCCCCGTTCAAGTGAAAGTACCCTGTGCAGAGGACCTGTAAAAAAGCCTGAGAAACCCACTGTTTTAAGTGGAAACTGTTTTCCAATATGTTGATGTAACACACAGCACAGGCCCTCTACTAAAAAATTTAAACGGTCTATTGGTTGTGAAACAAATATAACTCTAATAAAATGATTTTTAGAACAGATGAAAATGTTGAGAATATACTAGAAATGATACAAATTAGAAACTGGGGATTGTAGAAAACTGTTAAAAAAATAACAACTTAGAAAAAGAGGAAATACACAATCTCAGCCTGCAGAATTCAGACCAATAATAACAGGCTAGTAAGAAGAAAAGAGCAAAGAAAATACTAATGATGGTGCTGCTACTTCACTAGAAATGAGAGAAAGGATAATCTTATTCAATGAGAAGAAATGACTTTTCTGTCAATTAATATAAAAGGCATTAGATTAAAATAAAGTTGAATGCTGCATCTGGATGACTCTCAAGCAAAAACCTTAGAAGACTTGTCTGAAGAACCTCTTATATTGTTAATTGAGAAGATCCAGAAGGCAGAAGGGAAACTCATGCTGGTCTATTATTTGGAATGCAATAGGTGATATGACCCTGACATTCTTCCCAAACAAAATATGGCTAGCTAGTATTGGTTTCAATTAACTTAGAAAGAAGGGAGGCTAAAATAACAAGGCTGTATCATCTGGAATCTTGTCAAACTGACCAAAAGCTTATTGCTCTATAAACTTGGTTGACAAATGTCACATTGTTGATATAATCTAGATGTTTGAAGGACCACAGGCTTGCTGTAGATCCCCCAGTAACACAGCCAAACATGTTATGAGGTAATTACAAAATGACTGCAATCACCGCTTCCTAGCATGGCTGCATCAGGGCATGGTTGTGTGTTGGGAACTGAGATTGCACAAGTTATTTGGCTTGTATGTTATTTGATAAGTAAAAAGAATGATTAAAATCCACCTGATGCACCTCAAATGGATATAAATGGCATATATGAAGTATAATAATTTCTGGTGAGAGACTGCTGAGAGCTGTTCATCTTCCTAAACTCTGGAACATTGCTGATGATCAGAAAGAGAACTTAAAATCCTGGCTGATAGAATTTGGAGATGACACATTGAGTTGGAACATGATGAATAAAAAAAAATGAATTGCTGACAGGGAATGATCTGGATAGCAGGGTAAGTGGAATGCAGCAGAAAAAAACAATGTGATTTGATACAGACAAGAAGAAAACCAGACATTCATCCATAAAGAATGAAGGTACTGCTTCAACAATGGGAAAGGGTCTTTAGAAATGGCTCCATGTCTATAACAAATTACCATGTGACAGCAGGAGAGGCTATGGCAAGAGGGACAGGGTGCACAGTCTGGGTGCACAGAGTACTGGAGATTATTGAAATGTTAGGTATTCTCTTGTAAACTAGGTAGATACTGGATAAAGATGAGGTGAGGGATATGATGAGAGAGTGAATTATTCACTGTAACAACTTTAGTAGTTTGTTGACTCTCACTGAAAAAAAAAAAAAAAAGTAATGAAATTTCTCTAAAGGTCTGAGTCAAGCAAGAAGGTCCATGCCCAGTGTTCTGCTCAAGATCAGACTGTAAGCTACCTTTTGTTCCATAATCTCTGAAGCCTGCTTGGGGGCGTCAGATGTTTGGGGTTTTTTTCTTCAAATATTAAATAAGACCAATTCCTGCATCTCCAGCTTGCTATGGAAGTGAACAACATTTCTAAAACTGAATTAAATTGCTTCAACCTCTCTATAATATTAAAGGCCCTGTTCAAAGCCCATGGGAATTAGACAGAATTTTCCATCCTTTTAACTCATCTATGGGCCAACCTTTTAAAGGGGGATCCCAAAGGCAGTGTTTTCAACAGCCATTCTCTAACATACCAACATGTCATTGTGGGCCTGTCCAAATGCTACCCCATGCTACTGAGTTCATGGTGGCTTAACATGTAAATAAAATCTTCAGTTGAATTACAGGCCACTGCTTGCTTCAATATGTTCCATGGTTTTGCATTTATGATTTTGGTAATATCTTCTTACACCACTGAAATGTAAATTTCATGAATAAATTCTATTATCTCTGGAATTCACTGACTAAAAAGGAGCATGTATAAGGTTTCAAGATAGTTAAATTCATTCTTCTCACATATCACAAGAAGAATTGCATGAACAATCCACACTGAATAATTTACTCAGTAAATTTACAATTTTAAGGTGACTTTTAAAAAGATCCACCTAACTTTTTTGCCACTGCCAGGTGAATGTTTTATGGACCACATTTGCATATGTAGCTGATACAAAACCCATTTCCTCTGAGTCTTTGTGCAAGCATTCAATACTGGTACTGTGGGTTTGATGGCTTAAATAACTTTGTTCTCTCATTAGATTCATACCCACAAGCCCTGCCCCATCCCCTGTAAACATGAGCAGCCTTAGTAAGTTTTGCTGTCTTTGTGATGGATGAAAATTCAGGAGCATAACTGTATAAATATATTTAGATCACTGGGTCCATCTTCTGAACTTTCAGATATTGCATCTGTGATCTCATTGCAAAGCTCAGGCAGCACATTGGGGTTCCAGGGTTATCCTAACTCATCCCACTACACAGTTGTTGAGGAATCTGCTTTCTTGGAGAGATGAGGAATTGTAAGTTTTGAGACTGTTACATTTAGTCTGCTTCTTTCAATTTCCTGACTTTTTGCGCAAACACTCCTTAGCCTTAAATCACTTCCTTCCTCTCCCAGCATTTACTTTTCCAATATTTTTTCAGTGAAAAATTCTAGCTCCTTCTCAGCCTTTGTTTTGGTACACTAACCATGTTTTTCCCTAGGATGGACTTCACCATGTCATTTCAGCAATTCAAACCACTTAATTCAGATTAAATTTCTTTCTTGACCCCCAGTCATAAATTTTATTCCAGATGAAATCAGAATATTTCTTTGTAAAATAACAGCAATCTACAGTCTTTAAAGACTCTTCCTGAGACACAGTAAATGTACTGAGTTTATTTCTTCACAGCTGCACTGCACTGAAGGCCTGTATGGTTATTCATGACTCATCTGTCTGAGAGGGATAATAGATGGGTGTAGTTCTATGTCTTAATTGATCTGATGACAGAGCTGGTTCAAGAGATTCTTGTCATCTCAGACATTTGGATTTCTACTTTTGTTTTTAGTAATTCTGACATAGACTTCTTGCTTCTTGTTTACTGCTTCTGTTTCAGACAAGGAGTAGTATTTGGTGCCCAACATTTCCTATTTCTAGCAACTCTCCAATATTGCTTCTTCTTATGTATCTGCCCTTCCGTTGCACTCTTGATTTATCCAACATTTTTTTTACCATTTCTGCAGTTTCTAGGTAAGGAGTTCCCAGCTTGCTGAAGAAATTCTTCTAATTGTGCTTCAACACAGGCATTTGCCCTCTGTATTTTATTCCCTGATAGACTGGGGTATGTTCTGAAGACCACAAAAATGTTCCATCTGGTATTAAGAGTCAACTTAATACCAGCAAATACCAGATTCAGTTGTAATTCTATGACAACATTTCAAAGAAAATATCAAGTCAAATTTGTCCCAAAATCTTTCTTTCAGAAATGTCACTGGCAACCTCTTTTCATTACAGTAGTTCCTGTCTCATAAAAAAATCTCTCTCTCTCTCTCTCTCACCCCTCCTGCCCTGCCCTGCCCTCTCTCTTTCTCTCTCTCTTTCTCATCGGCCTCTTCCTTATCTACATTATAATTGCTCTATTCACCCCTCACCTTTTCCATTTCAGTTCAGGTGCCATTATAAAAAATGCTCTTAGACATTTAATACACATACACAATATTTTTTTCCAGAAAATGAGCAAATGAGGAGAAAAATATCAGAAATATCACTGAATAATATTCACTGTAACAACACTGTCCTTAGGTGCAGGAAAATGAGCATATTTATTGAAAGTCTTAGGTCTTATTACTTGGGATGACCAGCTAAGTATGTTTGATAAATAACCTCTTCCCATATTTATGATGTTTTCAAGCATTTCTTGATATTTGTGCCTGGAATAAGACCCAGTGAATCCTCTTTGCACTTAGTGACTGCTTAAAATTAAATGATACTTAATGTGAGCAGAGCAGTGATTAAAAAAAAGGAGTTTCTTTCCTCACTAACAAATTGCTAAATTAAACTCTTAAAATTTGAGGAAAATAACAGCATCCATTGCAAACAACAGCAATGCCCTTTAACTAGGACTTTTAATGCAGTCTTAAGGTTTCTTGGTCTTCATTTCCCTTTAGACATGAACTCAGCCAGGGGGCCAAAGGTTTCCTTCTGAGCTCTTGAATTGACTCTCAGAGTTTACAGCTATTCATTAACCTATGGTTTAAACCTTCCATCTATAATATGTTTTGCAGATGATAAAATATTACATCTGCACAGCAGTGTGTCCTGCTTAACAAACATGCCTGGAGAAAGAGTGAGCAGAGCATGAAGACATTTAAGCAGATATGTGGACAAGTGGGTAAATATTGGAATGCATGATTGTCAAAACTCATTGCATGTTTTAGCAGATGTCTCAGCAGATGATGGGAAATGTCAAAAACATCCTGTATTTTGCACAGAATAACTTAATAGTGATCACAGACTGGCTGAATCTCTCAAAGTTAAGGCAGTCAGACACAAAACAAAGAAAAGATGTAAAAGAAACATCTCAGGAATGAGAGCTCACTCAAAACAGAAAATTTATGCCTTCTCTCTCTCTCTCTCTCTTTTTTTTTTTTTTTTTTTTTTTTTTTTTTTTTTTTTTTTTTTTAAAAAAATTATTTTTCTTTTTCTTTTCCCTTCCTCTCTCTTTTTTTTTTTTTTTTTTTTTTTTTTTTTTTTTCCCCCAAAAAAGTCTGCTTCCTGAGTTCTTGGAAATCTGGATTTTATATCCACCTTGAAACAGAAACTTGCTCCTGGTCTAAGGCAGAAATCAGATCTGTTTCCTTTTTACTTCAATTACTTTTTTACAAAGATTGAAAATTTGAAATAGATGAATGTAGCTATATGTAGATGAGTGGTCTTCTGTAAATTTTCACTCTTCTCTTTTTACCCCAAGCAACTTTACACAGACAATTTGAAGCACAACTGTAGTGCTTTGCCTTCATATTAATCAGTTTCCATATTTTGTGTGCTTATTTGCTCATTTCTTTTTTAAGGTAGGTATTTTCTCTATGATAATATCCATTGATCATACTGAATTGCAAAAATATGTCTCAGAACTGTTGTCTGATTGCTTGACTTTTGACTGGTTTCCAGTCGTGTTTAGCAGAATTATTGGACTGGAGGAGCCTGCTGCCTGACCCTCCTCCAAGGGTATTTGGCTACCTCTTCAATAACCCTTTCTTTCCATGACTTTTCAAATTAAAACAAAAAATGAACTTGGCTAAAGAGTTAATCTAGATTTTTGTTTTTTCCTGAGAAGTGCATAAACATAAAGAACACTTAATCAGGCATAAAAGACAAAAAAGTTATTTATTTTTCTGAATGATTTATAGTCAAGTTTCTTCCACGGTTGCAGAAAAGAAGGAGGAATCAAAGAAGAGGTTCATTACTCAAAACAGCAACAGTCCCATTAGGGAGGGACAGCAGAAGGAAAACACAGCCATATTTTTACTTATTTTATGAGAGATGAGCTCTTCCATTCTTCTCTGAGCAGACAATGGCAACTTCAATATAAAGGAATACATCACCAGTGAAATAAATATGAAAGAAAAGGATTACTGATATTGTCTCAGGAGCATCAGATAGAAATAAATTCAGTTCCTGTTACATTCTGGTGTGCTACTCACATATGCTCAAGTAGCACATCTGAGAGGGCACAGGGTGAAGGAAAGGAAGATGGAAAGGAGGTTTCAGCAGCTCTCACTTGTGTAGCAGGATGTTTTTGGGGATTATCCATACTGGGAGGCAAAGGGCAGGTTTGGGCATACTGAGTCCAAATTTTCCAGCTGCTGGCTTCAGCTCAACATATTGTTCCTGCAATATATAATATATAATATCTATCCCATAAGTCAAAGAACTGTGCTGCTTATCATAGCTGCTTTCTGGCTTTCTGTGGTATTTTCACCCCAACAGAAGCCATAGATGGATGAATACTTGCACACATCCACATCTTTGCAAAATGGCTTTTCTGGCCAACAGCTCAAGTTGCACGGAAACTGCATCAGCAATGGGTTTGATATTCCAAAAATATATATTCAAAGGATGTCGAGACTTTTTCAAATTCTGCTCAGATGGTGCACAAATGACCTATTAAATGCTTTCAGATCCTTCCTGAGCACTTGCAACGTATAGCCTGAGTGCCTTTTGAAAACTGGTCCGAGCACAGAGGTGCCTAATACAGAACAGCAGCTTTTCATGGGCTCCCTTTGTTTGTGGCTACTCCCCACTTCCCTGTGAGCTACAGTAGCCAGAGACAGCCAGCTCTTTAACAAATTTCCATAATTTCATTAAGCTCAAAGATAATTATGTAAAGTGTAAAAAAATACTTCATTTGGCTTGCCTGAAAGCTGCTGTAATGGAGGAAAGAAAGGCATAAATAATATGCTTTGTTTTCATTTTCAGTCTGTTCACTAATTGAAAAGAAGCAAAAGGGTATAAACCCCCCTTATTTGATCCAGTCATTGTCTGACAGTGAGGGAAATGTCCTTGGGAGGAACAGTCAATCTGTGCATAAAGACAAAGCAGAAAAAATTGCAACTCTGATAAACTGGTGAAAAGAAATATGAAAATTGAAAAACGAGAAAAAAACCCCAACATGATTATAGTCTAACCAGAGAGCAAATGTTTTCAGGTTTCATCAGCAATGCAGGGAGTATAACAGGATGTGGTCGGCTCTCAAACCTGCATGAAAGCAACTCTTCATGACTCCTTGATGTAATTTGGAAGAAGCAGGATAACCTGTGATTTACAGAATCCTAGTTAGCAAATCTGTTCAGGGGTTCCCAGCATATCAACATGGTCATACCAGTGTGTGTCAGAGGCAGATTATCCTCTCACCCTTCTCTGAGCTGTGAGGATATGTGTGTGCAGAGCTGTGGGTAAAAATCCACCTCTTCCCTCTCAGGTAATGCACACATGAAACCAACAACAAACTGTCTGAACATAACAGATATATATTTATATATATGGAAATAAATAACTGTAGCACTTTTTCTTGACTAGAAACAGGCAGTATTAGCAGTACAGGGAAAACAACACTTCTAGTTCTGGATGCTGAAATACTGCTAGGGTTGTTTAACATAAATTGATGGGTGTCTTTTTTCTTTATGACTTATTCCCTTGATTGATTGATTGATTAAGGAAAAAAACCCAACCCAACTAAAACCAAAAAGTGTTCAGATAATCTACAAGGTTGGAATCAGGGAGAAAGAGCCAAGAACCAAACCTGTCTGTTGTTTAAGCGAACCTCTTCAATACCTGATCACCTTTCCCTGGAAATGGTGGATTAACAAATAGTGAATGGAAATGAAATAACTCTTTAGTGTATTTGTGTGGTTCTTAATTGCTGCTCTTCACACAGCTGATATCTCTTCAGGAAAGCTGAGGTTAAGGAATTGTCACTTGTTTTTCAGCCTACAAGAAAGAATTTGTAAGGTCATGTATTCATTTCTGTAATGAACAACTGTGATGTTGCTATTGAGAATTATAATTTTGTTATATGATCAAGCAACTAAGATGATTCTTAAAGCAGGAAATAATGGATTAAATGGACTTTAAAAGTTTTAAACCATCCTGTGCTTCTATGAAAATTCTGACTGTACTTTTCTTTGGTGTCTCTAAATTCTTCTAATAAAATCTGCTTAAGTAGGAATATGTGCCTCTAAATTAATGACAGTCTAGACCCTTTTTATTGAGGTTTTCCCTGGTTCTTTTAACTGATATCAGGTGAGATTTAAAAACAGGTAACTGATATCTGGTGAGCTTTTATGCATGAATTACCTTGCTGAGCAAATTAATTACCAATCCATCATGTTAGTTGAAGGAGGCTTAATTGTTTGGTGACATGTTATAACAATGGTAAACAACCACCCCCTCCTCCTAAAATACAGTAATAGGATGCTAGGGAGGGAAGGAAATGTTCCCTTGAGTTGTTCTTAAAAGATAAACTATTGTGTCTGGCCCAAAGGGTAATAAAATATATTTACCCTTCAAGTGTCAGTGCCTGTTCTCCCAGACTGATTGCTATAGGGTAGTTATGTTAAATGATGGGATATCTTCTGCTTCTCTATTGCTTTCTCCTATTCATTTATATTAAAAGATATTAATGCTTCCCAGAACTTTTGCCGTTCCCCCAGAAAAATGATGGGGATATTACAGCTAGATAAAGTTTCTTTGTTGCAAACACAGAAGGAGAAAAGGAGGGATATGAAACAGCAACAGAGAGAATTAGGCAGCCTTTCTCACACTTGCAGCCTTCTCCTGCTCTTGGGTGTGGAGCCTGACTGCTGGCTTTTGGAGAAGCCTGGAAGCCCCGTGGGCACACACAAATTTTCACAGTACTCTTCCACGGGTTCCATATGAATTCCTGCAAGATAAACCAAGTTTTATTTTGATGGTTTATTGTCAGTGTGCCCTTAAAATCCTGGGAACCAAGTTTTATCTTTAAAAGCAATATCTATGCACATTTCATTTATTTCCCAGTGACTGGTTATTTTCAGTGAAAGTGTCATCTTCAATATTTATCTGAGCTTAAAGCTCCTTCCCTGCAAATACAATAAAAATGAGCTGAGATGACATGGTGAGTTTGTGATGATTTATCTTCCACAATAGTAGTGCTTAATCTGTTCAAATGCTGGCCAATAAAACGCATAGGAACAGGACTGAGTAATCTCCTTTATGGCATGGGAGCACTTTATTACCCAAGTGTCAAGTGGCCTTTTGACTTCAGTGGAACTTCTTGTTGGGTAAAAGGCTGTTATTTAATACCAGCAAATCATTCCCATCATTATTAAATACATTATTACATCCTATAACCACATAGATTCTTATCTGGCCAAGCCAATTTTAAAGGGGCGAAAAGTTCAGTTTTAGGGAGGATAAAAGAAAACAAATGCTGCAAGGATCAAATATGCATCCAAACCCAGTCCATGAACACCAGTGGGCCTGTAGACTACTATAAGATTCTGAGATTGGACCATTATACACTTTGACATTTAGATTGAGAAGCAAGATAAATTTTGATACTTATTTAGCATTTATTTACTGTCGCATTTGTCTTCTCAAGTGACTGACAGCACTAAACAGTACTTTTTTCCCTTTGGAAAGGGATGGTAATATTTAAATATTTCACATGAGTGCAGCGATTTCAAAGAAGTTTAATGGATATTGTTGCTATTTTTTAAAAATTCTGGTTTTTGATACTTGCAAACGACATGATATGCAATAACCAAATTGGAGAAATTTTTTAACTTTCACCTCAGTTTGGGATGGTGTTTAATTTCAAAATCTAAGTATATTTTAAATTATGTACATTTTACCTTTTGACCACAGAAAGCCCATATTTGTATTGAATTGATTAACTTACTCCTTTAGTCAGTTCTTAAGCATTTACTGGGGTATTTCCATAAGGAAAGAGTCCAGTTTGGATGTGGCCTTTAGGTCATGCATTAAGTTTCTTATGAAGGAAAGTGTGGCACACAGGGTGATATATAAACCAGTGGCTGATCTCTCTCACCAACAAAGCATCAAAGTCTCCCCAAATATGCAATGCAATTTGCAGACACATAATTCCAAATATTCCTGACCAATGAGTAATGGCAGTTTATGATACCATGTATGGAACAATTACCGCTGTTCCTATTATACTGGGAGGACTATCAGCTTTTTGGATTTAGAATAACAAAAACTAATTTCATGGAAACTGGGGAGGTGTAGAAATGTTATCTCCTTGTCTGTGTTTATTCAGTGATAGCATTGTTTAAAGCCCATGATCCTGTCTGCATCTGCCACTGCAGCTGGCCCAGCCAGCTCACCACTCTTTATTTAGCTGGATATTGCAGCAGTAACGTTTCATTACAGTTGTGCTTGGGAGAAGTCATAGTCCATTGGTTTTATTGAAGCTCACTTCTAGTTTACTTCCATTTCAGGGAAAAGGACAGCTGTTTTAATATGTACTTGGAGGAACACCTAAAGGGTTTTAGTGTTAATTAAGTTGGGAGGAACTGTTTTTAACAAGCACCTTTTTGTAAATGTCAAGCAGCTCAATCAGGTTTCATTGTTATTATTTGAGTCAGAAATCAGGCAGTGCAAGCATTGGCAGGCTTAGAGCATCGTGCAGTGTTTTGGTGTGAGGCTTCTTTGGACTCCAAAGAGCTAGTTAAAAGTGCCAGGATCCATGGAGAAGAGGATACATTTGGCTCAGAGTACCTTTCCATCTCCCTCTCTTCTCTGATGGGGGGTCTGAGAAAGTCCTTATGAAAGCCCTTATGACCCTTGTGCAAATGGGCTGGATGTGAATAAACTATTTCACATATCAAAAAAATTTAATTGATAGCATCAATCCAGCTTAATTTCCTGACAAAACAGTACACAAGGGGCTAATGTTGTCCCAGCATCAGCCATAGCAGAGCCAGTGAGCAGGCACACACCAGAGCATGTCCTTGTCTTTTAGCATGTTCATCTAAAGCTTCAGTCTTTACCACTTCACATTATGCTGAGCTACTTGCTGGGTTAAGCCCCAAATGGAGTCAAAAATGTAAACAGACCCAAAACTTCACAGAATGCCATCAAGCCCCAGCAGTGTGGTTTGTCTCAACAGAGATCCTCCTGCAAGCCTCCAGCTCATGGGTGTGACTGTCCCCATGCCCACTAGACCCCTCTGCTGGATCCTCATGGGTTTGGGGGTGCAAAAAGGAGCAGCCACAGTTTTTTGGCATTCAAATGACTATGTGAATCTGGCTTTTTTTCTTCCCCCTCTTAGCCACCTGATGGTGTTATTTTAGAACATGAGAGGACAGGCTAAGAGCCTGGAAGAAGGCTCACTGCCCACATTCAATAAAAACTAGAGATGTCAACGGGAGTTTTGCCTAAGTAGTAACTGCAGTTTTGACCCTAGGATTTGGTGCACGACCACACATTTTTATTGCTACTGCATAAATGCATAAAAATGGCCACCTTGTCTACTTAATCACATGAAGCACTTAAATCAGTCATCCCCTCCTTCAGGTTCAGGAGAAAAATATCACATGCACCCACAAACGCATGAAATTACTCTGCAAAGCAGCTGTATAGACTTCCTTTGGTGCTGCTCACGTAGAAATATTTTTATCACTTAAATACCTGTTTTATGACTAAAACCTTCATATCTATTCTCATTTTACTGGAGGAGATGAAATACACTATGTGTGTTGCATCAAATTACCTGATCACAATTGTATTTGCCTCTAATTGCTGATTCCCACTGCATTTCCACAGCATTAAGTGGTCAGGCTTTGCTGTTGCAAAGTGGTGTAGTCACAGAGCCACAGTTTTTCCAGCTGCTTAGATTCTAGCTCAAGTGACAATGTTGAAAGGGACAGCACACTTGTTCACTGTGCTTGTTACATTGCATCATGTATTTGATAATTAAATTGTTTAGTGGGTGAAATAATGGTTGTTTTTAGCATAGTCTCAATTTAGCATTACCATAACAAGATAACTCAAGACCTCAAAAATTGCAAAAAGCAAGTTACCTTTTGTCAGAATTGGAGATCATTTCCTACTGTAATTTCATAACTTCATCCCCTATATATTTATAAGCTACATATCCAAACCCAGCTAGGTACTCTGAGGAAATCACACATGTGCAAACATCTGTTTATATTTATGGTCCAAAGGCTTCTGCTCACTGGGTTAAGAAAGCTCTGCTCAGGTCTCAGGATTGCAAGGTAGAATAAAGCAGATGGGTGACTAAGTGAAAATGTGAGTGACTCTTTGTGCTTGGGCATTCCATGGGAAAGCAGGAATGGGGGCTGAGGACACTGTTTAACAATTCTCTTTCACTGCCTTGGAGCTGCAGTAAGATCATTCCAGACAAGCCTGTATTACAGCTTTTCATGCACCAATAGGTGCAAGCTGCAAATATTGTGTTAAACACTTTGCTGCTCTGAATTTAAAAAAATAAAAATAAAAAAGTTATATATTCCTTTCCAATGAGCAGAACAGCTTCTCAATATGATTACTCTTTCCCATTGATGGAGGATTTTGGAACACAACAAACCATGCCATTCCCTTTTGCCTGCAGAACCTACTTTATTTTTGGAGCTTTCAAGGCATTTCAAAGCATTGAGCAAGACAGACAAATAAGGAGATAAATGATAATATGTTCAAGTAACTGCATCATCACTTTAGTTGAACACAGATCCAGGACATTCATGTAGGCTTTATGTCAGGCTTTTCTTTAGTAAACTGGAACTAAATATAATCATTTATTCCTAAAATATTGTCTATTTTCAGGTAGGAGCTGAACTGCAAATGTATTAGGAGTGCATATGAAGTGGAGGAAGGTTACAGTATGAGCCATAAAGCTGAACCAGCATCCTCTGTCAGTGCATCATGAGCACACTGGGCTATTGTTCGTGTGTTGTGATATGACCTTGGTCTTACACCGTAATTTTTTATTATCATAAAGAGTGATATAAAGCTTAGCCAGCTTTTTGAACACAGGCCATCAAATAACAGCCTCTGTCCTCTCTTCACATTAAAATCTACAGTGATTAATTTCACTTGTAATGAAGTTTTATAAGAAACTTAAAAGCAGAACTGGTTTATCACTTGGGTTATCAAACCTTTGTTAGTGTCACTGGAGGAGTTTGAGGATATAAATCTTTGAGAAGCAGATAAAACAAACAAATCATAATAATCTGAGATCAAGCAGGGATTCACAACCTAGGACAAATAAAGTCATCTTGAAGATAAATATACAAGACTATCATAAATATCACTTAGTTTGTTTGAAAAGCTAATACCAGGGATTGACAACTCCATTTTAGCTTGAAATAAGCAGTGATCTAAAACTTCAAGGACAGCAATACTAGTCTTCATTGATGGCCTAATGAACAAACCAAAACCAAGATAAGAGGTGTCCTGTCCTGTTCTGTCCTTCCAGCTTCTAAGAAAAAAGATGTAAGATAAGGTTCTAATGAAAGAATTAACCATCAATTGAGGAAGTCTCAGGGATCTCAGGGAAAAATGCATTTTTTGTCCTTTAGAACACAATAATTTCACTTCTTGACCTAAAAAATCCTATCAGAATAGTTTAGATTTGGATCAAGTTGTTGCCCTGGAGCAAAAGGACTGCACCATTTTGACAGAGACACAGGCCTCAAAATAGCTCAGGGTTAAATGTGAAACATTCAGTCTGATTTCTTGCAGAGTAATTTCATGTTGAACTGTGGAGTTCTCTGTTTTTAGAGACGTTTTGGATAGTTGAGTTATTATTATTTATTTTTTTACATGGTGGTTTTACTTATTGGTAAATACTTTTCAGCTCAAATGTAGCTTTAGGGTTCCAACATTGAACTGCATGGAAATGTGATTTTCCTTATTCTCTGCTGTGCCCTGTGCTGCTCTCCTTTCCCCTCAGCTGGATCCTGCAAACCATGGAGTCTTCAGACTGAAGAGGGAAGAGCTTACGTTCACTTCCTTATTATTTCTTCCTAAAGCATCAGCATCATCACACTAGTCTGAGCTGGATAAACATTTGATATGACCCAGAGATGCTGGCCCACATTCAGTTTTCTCTTTTGAATTTACAAAAGAATCAGGTTGTCAACCTGAGGCTCTCTCCTGTCAGCTTTTTGGGAGCATTACATTTGGATCATGCTGCTGGTCTCTAAGCTTCAACAGCATGAAATGAGGGAAAATTGTCAGAATCACTGAATGGTTGAGGTTGAAAGGGATCTCTGCGGATCTTCTGGTCCAACTGCCCTGTTTGAGCTGGGCCACCTAGAGCAGGCTGCCAAGGACTGTGTTCAGATGGCTTTTAAATCTCTCCAAGGATGGAGGCCTCACAATATCCTTGGGAAATCAGTGCCAGTGCTCAACCAATATCACATTCGAGCCAGAGTCTGCAAGTTCTCTCTTCAGCCTCAGTAGAAATAATAATTTATGATGGAGTAGAAGCAGACTAGGAAAAGCTACACTAAAATAAGTATTTGGCAAAATTTTGATCCAGTGTTTCTCACTTGAAGATAAATAAGTTCTCTGTGACAAGGCTTTAATTACATTTTCAGGGTCCAAACTGAACATCATAAACAGAATTTTTATTGATACCAAAGCCAAAAAGGCTTAAATGCAAGTACTTAACCTTTATTAAAAAAAA
>VZRH01002012.1:576884-620739 GCA_013397555.1 Urocynchramus pylzowi
AAAAAGAAAAAGTTTTAATTAGTACATTGGGTTTTCAACTAACTGTACATGAGACTTTTGAAGAAGAAAAAGACCACTGTTTAGGACCATGGAGAATGTGAATACGGACCCAGAAACTAATAAAATAACACCTACATTTAAGACTTAATTATGGCTTTGTTACAGACTCCTCTCTCAGATTTATAGCTAGAGATTTATAAGAGCAGCTGTGTAATGAAAAAAAAATGAAGAGAAATGGGAAAACTTGTTAATTTATTGCCAGAAACTATTCAGTGGGAAGTAAATAAACTCTTTTCTTTCCATATGAGCAGTGGATAAGCTCCTTGTATTTGTGTTCATCTTTGACTGTACCTTCAGCTGCTCCCTTATCCAAAAGGGGAGCTTTCCCCCATCCCCCTGTAGCCCAGCTCCCAGCCTGGCTCATTCTGTGTGCACAGCACAGCAGAGGATAGGGAACATCCAAATACCTCAGCCACCTCCAGCTGCCAGGGGAATTTGAGCTAAGCTGAATGCAATTTGCACACTGGAAGTTGGCCAGCACACCAGGACTATTATCTCCAGTTTTGCAAAAAGGTCTGGGGGAATGTTAATTAACACAAGTGCCCAAGACCTTGTTTTTATGTGTCTTCTGGAGGAAGGACACGGGGCTGGAGAGAGGCATGGAATTTCTAATGAACACAGAGGGTAGTTAAGTTGTTGGCTTTCAGCTGGGATGGTTGTATGTGCTCAGAGGCATATGGCACTTTTCAATGATGGAAGGGAAATACTACTCAGAGCCACGGCTGCCTCATTTTATAGCTGATTAGCTAGGTAATGACTTACCTGCAAGTCTGAAAACAAGTAGCTTGAGTGGGAGTGATTTAGACAAGTGATTTAGACACTTATCTGGGCATTAGCCACCACTCCAAACTGTGGTGACTGTAAATGGGGTGCATGCAACAGAGAGGCAGCTCTGGCTGTAACTCTGTAAAGCTTCCAGCACATGTCTGGTGACCAAAACATGTTGGTTTTTTTCTGAGCTCTTTCAACTCTTTTGAAGAACAATGAAGATATTCGCTACAGAGCTGTCTGACAGACTGGAATTTTGGCCTCTGTCTCATTGTTTCTGCTAGCTTACCACCAAAGTAATTTTAAACTGGAAATCCACATTTTCCTTCTTATGTATATCATGAATTTCTGTATGCAAAACCAGAGTTAGGTACAAAATTCAAGCAGACTTCAAGCAGAAATACAGAAACAGGGGATACCTCAAAATAAAGATGTGTTCATAAATGAGCTCATCTCCTCTCCTGACTGAATTATGTTCTGATCCATGACAAATGGAATTAGTACAATACAAAGAGCTGTTGCTGGAGGATGGACATGTAGGTTAAGCCACTAGAGGGAGATGCAATATGCATTTGGCTGGAGTGAGGAGAGTACTTTATACCCTGGATTCCTTTGCAGCAGTTACAGGTAAACAGTATCAGTGTAAATCAAAGGAGCAGGGATTTTACTTTTTTTCCCTACAGTGTAAAACATGTACATCTATAATAAATAGAAATGTATAATATGTAACATATACAGGCATTCTTGACTTTAACAACATCTTTGAGTGCACGTTCATGCCAGATTATGTTCACATATATGCATGGTAGTTGCCAAATAATGCTTGTGCACCAACTGTCTCATTAACACAGCTTGCAACTTCCACTCTGTGTCTTTGTGGGATGACCAGCACCTCATTGTGATGATATGATAGTTTATGGGTAAGAAAAATTCCTTAATGCTAGATAAAATGTTGACACCCCTGGGTCTGGGCCATGCTGCCCTTTTCTCTATGCCCAAAGCCATCTGGATAATGAGATACTGGGCTTCTCAAGAACCTGAGAGCCATGATTGAAGCTGACCTTCTTGTCAGCTTTTCAGGGCATGTGACAGGTGTCTTTTAGCTCTTGGACATACACTTGGCTAAAGGGCTTACTGGTTAGGGAGATTACCCCCTAATTTGAGGCATGGAGGCAGATCTTTAATGGGTGAATACCAAGCACAGAGGAACTGCAATTATTTTGAGAGACTGGATTAGAATTTAAAATCTTCTTGACAAATGGGTGAAATGAGCTGAGAAAAACTGGACGTGGTTCAATGAAAACAGAGAAAAGTGGACACTTCTGAGTGGAGATAATGAACTGCACAAACACCGGATGCAAAACGTCTGCTGGGCATCAGCCCTGTGAAACAGGATCTGAGGGTTACCAAGGTTCACAGGCTGAGCTTGAGTCAACATTGTCACACGACTGCAAAAAATAAATATTAGAGTGGGCTGTGTAAACAGGGGAGCTGCACATAAATGTCCTGTGAAGTAATCCTTCCATGGGACCACGCAGAGACAGTGCTTCTCACCTGATGTCCTTGGCAGTGTATTAGAAAGAGAGGTGGGCCAATGAAAGGGCTTCAGATGGAGAGCACACAAACATTCAACAGTCTAGAAAATCAATCCCTTTTGGAAGAACTGGGTAGCTTCAGCTAGAAAAAAAATAAAGAAGCTAATAGAGCCCAAGGGTGTGAAAAGTTTCTACGAAGACAGAAGGAATTGTTCTCCTTGTCCTCTATGGTTTGGACAAAGATTAATGGGTTATTGTCTAATTTGCAGGAAAAGAGATATAGGGATAAACATCAGGGAAAAGCTGCAGATGATAATTAGTTGGGAAATTTCCATGAAACATGGTGGAATTTCCATCATTTGAGGTTTCCATGAACAAGGCAAACAAAAGAAGTGAGTTGATCCTATTTTGGGGTACAAAACCAGACTGAACAATCTCAAATGGGACCTTCCAGCCCTATTTCTTGACAGTAAGACACATCTTCTTGATGAAAAATGGATTTTGTCAAATACAGGTTTGATGTCAATACTTATAAAAGTGGTAACATAAAATCAGAATTATGTTTTGCTCTATAAAATAAAATCTTCCTAATTATCAGATACCTACATATAGCAAATAATAGTTCAGAAAAACTTGTTCTGGCAGGCAAATGAACCACAGAAATTAATAAATCCTTTCTTATCTAAATTCTTCAACATGGTGACCCCAGCACATTTCTTTCTTGAGTCAAAGTAGTGGCTTTTTTGTTTGGGTTCTTTTGTGTATCTGATTTGAATTTAAAGCACAAACATCCTGGCACTGCTGCACCCTGGATCTGCCATACATTCTCTGAGAATAAAAGTTCCACGCCTCCCTTGTTTACACCCCTTCCTGGCAAACTCCCAAGTGCCTTGAGTCCAGTCCAAAAGCACTTCAAACAGAAACCATACGGATATGGAGGGAATATTTTTTCTTTAACGAAACATTTCTATGATACATTTAAATAAACATTTTTTAAGGTTTGCTATTAAATTTTATAAGCATCCTACTGAGTAATACAGCCAGTTGGACGGCTCTAAGTGGCAAACAAACAAACAGTATATTGAAACAAACAGAAAGCCCAACAGGACATATTCTGGGAAAGATTGTTCTGAGTGGGGCAGGCACCACTGGTAGGGTTGCAATACTCCCAGCTGCTACATCCCACCGTGCAAGATCCGAGTCCTGAGGCCTTTTGTGCTTCCTCTTTTAAAAATAATTATTCATTGTGTTTGTGATTAATGAATCTCTTCATTTCGGGATGTCAGTATTTGTGGTTCCTTTATATTCTGCACAGAGAGATTTGTTTAATGACTGACAATTACAATGGGATCATTGTCTCAAGGAATAAAAGGCAGAAAAAACATTTTTTTGATTTTTACTTTTTTTTTTCTTCTTGAAGATTAGTAATGGAATCCAGAAATATAGATCCAGACAACTTTCTGATGGAAACCAGTTTAAGATTGTTATTAGTTCCATTCAATCCCATGGAAGGAGTAAAAGGTCGTTTGTTTTATGTCACAAACCTCTCTCCAGTTTATGTACAAGTGATACATCCAGGAGGCAGCTGGGGGATGAGGATGGATGATGAGGATGAGGATGGATGTGAGTCCCATGAAATGGCCCTGTCGGATCTGCGGGGCTCAGGAGCCCCTGCTCAGCTGGTGCTTGGATCACCCAAGCAGGGTCCCCCTCCCCCTTGGGCCCCTCATTCCTTTCCCTGGAGGAGTCCAGGGGTCCAGGCCAATTACATCACTTTGGGTGAACCTGAACCCCAAATGAACCTGAACCCCAAATGCCATCACCACTGCAGGGCACAAGGGACTCACCCTAAGCTTCAGCTCAGCATCACTGAGGGGATGTTCCCTGGGAGGCTGGGCTGTCCTCCCCTCCAAGCCACAGCTGGGAATTTGATTCCAGAAATGGACTGCCCC
This sequence comes from Urocynchramus pylzowi, assembly GCA_013397555.1. Classification (NCBI taxonomy): domain Eukaryota; kingdom Metazoa; phylum Chordata; class Aves; order Passeriformes; family Fringillidae; genus Urocynchramus; species Urocynchramus pylzowi. Next base: position 581,200 of record VZRH01002012.1, read on the forward strand.
TGGACTGGAGCATGACCTCGTGAAAGAATGAGTGTGGGCACCAGGACTGACATTGCTTTCACACTGTTTCTTCAGTTTGGGCATCACTTCAGGAAGTTGGAAGTTTGCCCATGTCTGTGGGGCTCCAGGTAACTCAATAGATACCAACCACTCAAAAAGAAAAGATAATTAAAGAAGAAAACAGACATGTTTTTTTCCCTAAAAGCATCTTTATTTCCTTCAGTGAGAATATTAACTTTCTGGCACTAGAAATTAAAACAAAACAAGAAAAACATCAAGAATTCAAATTTTAATAAAATCACTCTTTTCTTTCAGAGAGAGACGTTTCCTCCCATACCCCCAGATTTTATTTCCATCAGAAACACTGACAGACAGCTGCCAGCTGCAGAACTACACTCAAGACCAGCCAACCACTTTTCAGATCTTTGGAAATGAGTGTTGGAGGTACTTTGTAATGCTTAGTTGATTTATCTGGGCACCAAAGGGGTGGAGTGACTCTGATGTAGATTAAGCAGACATTTTGGTGGTTGAGATAATTTCAATAGTGCAGTCATGGGATTCATTACTTAGAATTATCCATCAATTTGATGATCCCAGAACTATGAAAAACAATCTCCAATATGAAAGAATATTTTAAAAATTGCAATAAATTAAAAAAAAACCAAAAAAACAAAAAGGGAAGAGGAAAGGAAAGGAAAGGAAAGGAAAGGAAAGGAAAGGAAAGGAAAGGAAAGGAAAGGAAAGGAAAGGAAAGGAAAGGAAAGGAAAGGAAAAAGGGAGACAAGCACCTGTATCACATCATGCTTTAAATTCAGCCTAAGGATTTTACTTCAGGTAATGGTTTGAAGCCCAGCATTTCACAAAGTAATTTTCTCAGGCACTGTACTGACTGCGTTGTGGCAGAACAATCTCATCAGGGTATGAGAACAGTGAAAATATTCTGTGCTGGCCTTTCCTGAATTACAATGAGGTGCAGAGCCAGAGCCCTGCTGGAAATCCCTCTGCCACCCGAGCAGGGAGAGCAGGTCACTCTCTCGACCAGGGGACGAGTGTGGCATCACAGGCAGAACCAAGCTTTTGTATCTCTAACAGTTATCTACTTCCCTGGGGCTGCCTAATTGCCATTGCCATCAATCCCTGTGTCACCTGCAATTTCAATCAGTCTCCTAAAGGTTTTCCTACCCGGGTTTTTCCTTTGGTGCTACTTTCCCCTTGCCAAATGATCCTTGGGTATCTGTCAAGACAAATGCTTAAGTGATCATTGCAGGACAGCCAGGGAGCAGCAAACTCTTTGATTATAGATGGCCTGTTGTATGTGAGATTAGGTATCTGCTCCACTGTGAAGCTAAATGATACAATGCAAGGGCTCAATAACTCCTTTCAGTCACGGTCTGAGGTTGCTGTAATCCTTTTTATTTTTCTTAAACTGTGACTAGCCATGTGTTTTCAGTTACAAGTAAATGCAAATCAATCTGTGTGATTTGGACGTTAGGGAGTAGTGCAATTTTCTTTAATTCATATTATATTAGCTTTCACCCACAGGATAACATATGCACATGAACTTGGGCCAGGGAGAAAGGAAGGCAGCAATTAGGCATGCTGCAATTGCTCCCCCCCAGTATCATGGCATGCACTGCACTCAATGAGACTGTAACTCCACAGTAGTTATGACATTTTAAGCATCATTGGCATGAGCTGTGCCACATCAAGCCCTCATGTGCCTCTCCATGCTGCATTTGCCCTCCACAGCTCATTCACTGTACAGAGGGCACTGCTTTCCAAAAGCTACAACAGCTACACAAGGAACACACTGGCCCTGGGATGAGCTGATGTGCTCTGAGTCTGGATTTTGGTTGACAGCTCCAACACAAGAAGATTACCACCAGACTTACATCCAGAAAGGGTTGTTCCAGCTCTGGGAATGTTGCCCAGGAAGCCAGAATTGTAGACCTCAGCAGTTCTGAGAGAGACAACACTCAAACTCTCCCTTAGAGGAACAAATTCTAAATAATTTAATGGGATAGCTGTAATTTAGGCCACCATTTCAATTGTTTCAAGCATTGCAATGAAGGAATAAAAATACAAGCTCAGCACTGATAGAGGTGAGATGCTGTAGCTCCTGTGGTCTGGGTGGAGCTGGGAAGATTTGCTCTACCCAAGGACATGATCTTAGAAATATTGCACTTTATGCTTCTCTTTGGCAAAGCCTGGCACCAGGAGCGAAGTGAAATGCAGCATTTTCAGACAGTGCTTTTAATTCCTTCTTGAAAGTGTGATTTTTATTTGAATGCCTAAATCTAATAATTGAAAAGAGGTAGAAAAAAGCACCCAGGACTAATAAAAACACATGGGGTAACATCTGTTCCTGGACTCCCTTTGCTTTGCCAGGGGCAGTACTCACACAGCACACTGCAATTGGGTCAGTGGCATGCTGAGTTGGGATAACCTGCAGTGCTGTGAACAGCACCCAGAGCTCCAGGAGTTCTTCTCTCAACCAGGGTTCCTCTGCTTATCCTGTTACCTTCAAAGAAAATAAAAATGTTTTCCCACTAGTATCCTTAATTAAGTGGATAGTGAATTAAGGTATTAAATTATCAACCCACCATCAAAAAGTAACTCCTTTTCTGTTTTAAAATGCCCATAATTGAGAGGTTCCCTCCCAGATGCTGCCCTGGCTTGATAAGTCCCCACATATGGGGATAAGGATGATTAGTGCAACTTACAGAGACTTAGCAGAACTTTGTTCAGCTTTCAGTCACCATGGAATTTGGTCCAAGGATACTGCAGTTTTGCATTGTAAGCAAAAGAAACCACCAAATAAAAGTAATCAGAACACTAAGCTCATATTTATTTAATATAGTCATGGTTCTTAAGAGATGATTTTATTTCCAAGAGCTGAGTTAAGGGAAGATGGGAAGTTTTAATGTAGTGATTGACTGGATCTGGGGTGTCTTCACGCTGACAGGGGTATGAAAAGAAGGTCAAGACTTTGAGATTTAAAGATAAAGGGAGAAGAACTAGAGCATAACGAGCTGGAAAGATGATCTATTAAAGAGAGCAAGGGACTTGTATAAAACTGTCACTTCTGTAGGAGAAGGATTGTGCACATGGCTGAACAAAACCTGCAACCCTCTGAACAGTGCCTATACCCAATAAGGTCACCATTAATGAACAAACAGTGTTCCAGTGATGCAGGAAATAAATATCTCATGCTTTCTTTAAGGTGGAAGGCCTTAGCTGCTCACTATTAACTGCCTCTGTGGCAGGCTGTGCTCCTTTGTTTACTTAGCTCTCTCCCATGAATCCCAAACATCAAGTGATTCAATATTGCCCTATCCAGTGAGTAATCCTGTGTAAAGTACATACAAACAGGCTGATTTTTCAGATGGAGCCACACAATAGTTCCTTTTTAATTGCATTTGACATTACTGGTAGTGTTCTGTGCAGCTCCATGCATAACACACATTTAATTGTACCTGTGTGGTAGTGATAACACTACAGCATGGTAATTTTCTGTATTTGTAGCATGTGGGAGACAATTCATTCTGTGTATTTCAATGCAGATTATTAACTGGGAAGATTGGGTAACTGGAACCTCCTTTATTAAAGTTATTGGCTGCCCTGTAGCAACGGAAATAAATTGTGATAATAGCCAGAACAAATTAGCTTGCGTATGAATTAGCCCTTAAATGAGAAGAGGAGGGGGAAATAACCTTCTCTTGGTACATAAAATGCCTTTATTGAGGAAATACAAGTATATTGACAAATAAAATAAACTTTTCTAAGAAAAGAAATTTTCTCTTTCCAGACACCTGAAAAGAACAACTTCAGGGTTGAGTTCTGATTTAGGCTTCATGGACAGGCACTGCAGGGGACTAGGGGGAGTTCCACTTCAGACAACCTGTACCCCCAAGGGCAGTGCAGGTCAGGGCTCTGCCTTGGGGAAAGCTGGCCTTCAGGCTGGAGGAAATGAGGAAAGTCTTGCAAAGACAGTTCAGGAAGCAGTGTAACCATGTGTGTTAGTGACTGAAGCTGAGCAAAATCACCAACACTGCTCTCAGCCCTAAGCTGGTCACACCTCTGAGTGATGTAAATAGAAATACCACTCAGTGGTATGCAGAGGATCTCTAAGTTTTACTATTTATTGTAAAAAATATCAATTAATGGAAAATCCATTGTGGCTTAGGTCAGTCAGAACTAACTTCATTTTAACACCATCACTGATTTTTGATCAGCTGTTTGTGAGGAGTGCTGCTGTATCTCTTCAGAGATTTTGGGCATCTTGTGAGCTCCCTTGAGGCTGATGGAAAGATCCATAGGGAATGACTCATGGAGCTCAGCACAGGGATTGAGGGCTACTCTAGGCTATCCATCCTGCAAGGTTATCCACCCTTATTGGAAATCCAGGGGCCTTGGGTTACATGTCTATGGCACATTGCTGAACTTCAGGCACAGCTGAGACACCATATCAGAGAATCACAGCATTAACAAGGTTGGAAAACACCTTTGAGGTCATCAAGTGCAACCTATGACCCAGCACCACCTTATCAGCTAAACCAGGGCACTAAGTTCCATATCCAGTCTGTTTTAACACCTCCAAGAAAAGTGACTCCACCACCTCCCTGGGCAGCCCATTCCAATGCCCAATCACTCTTTCTGTGAAGAATTTTTTCCTAATGTCCAGCCTAAACTGGTCTCTAAACTGACAGTAGATGAAGCCATCAGACTGCTGCCCTCCTGGCTGCCAGAGGCTATGAATACACACAAATATTAGGTGCTCTGGACTCCCCTTCAGGTTGCACAGGAAAATGTGAAAGGATCAATCAAACCCCTCCCCCCCCATAATCAAAGCAGGACAGACTACTTTTTTTGTCTTACACATAGCTGAGGTTCAGAATCAATTCTGACACTGCTGAGTTAGTTCATGTTTTCACTATTGCATGAATGAAGTATCACTGAGCAGTTTCTCATGGCTCAGAAGGAGCACAATAGTAGGAGAGACTTTTAGTGTTAGTCATCTCAGCCTATTTCTTACATTATTTTTTTTTCCAATTTAAATAAACTATTTTTTACATAAATTTTAGAAAATGCCAATCAGGTTGTGAGGTTTTTTAGTTTTTCAAGGTAACATGGGACCACATTGAAAGTCTATAGCTAGATTTTGCAAGAAGGCTCCTGCCCAGCCTGTTGAGACTATTTTTTTTCCTGGGCTTCTGAAAATGTTCTTTCAGGAAATCACAAGATCTGTGATTTTCCTTGGGCTGTTTTGAGAAAATCTGCCAATAACAACACAAAACAAGCTTCAAAGAATGACCCCTGAAAGGATTCAGCTGGGTTGATTAGAGAGGAATCTCCAGAGCTTCCTCTAATGCACCATCATTATGCAACACAAGATAGTCCAGTCAGAAGATCCAAATATCTAAGGATATAGGGGGAGGGTGATGTAAGTCTGTTATTTTCAACATTGTAAATACCAGGAGATACCCATCTGAAATCTGTTCAATACTTCCCAACACCAGGCACAGTATAATCACATAGTAAGGGACATTCCACAGGACAAAGAACAAAATAAAACCCCAAAAGGCTGTCAGAGCACAGAAATGCCCAGGAGAGGTCATCTGACATTTGGCCAATGACAACCAGAACAGGGATGGAACCCCAGGCTCAAGCACCCCTCATTTGTACAGTCAAGCAAACAAGACTTTGCTGCTTCCCAGTGAACTAGGCAGGACTGTGCATCCAGTATGAGACAGAGAAATCTCTGTGCAGAACAAGATGTTGGCAGGGCACCTTTACAGCAGCCTAGGAGGCCAAAAGGTCAGTCTCACTGATCTGCCTGCTGCTCCCCTCAGAAAACAAAGGAATGCTTCATCTCTACTCATTTCCTCATCCAGCAAAGCTAGTTTCAATTTCATGCATCACCCATTTTTCTTAAAGCAAAGATAAAAATCTTGGGTTTTTCATTTTTACCTCCCCCTCATTTTTTTTTTTTTTTCCCCTTTCCAAAAGATTTAGGAATAATGCTTAAGTGGCGCTTCTTTAATTTCAGAATTGGTTAGTTGGAGTGAATTTCAGTTTGTTCAGTCTAGGGGAAAATCCACAAGCAAGACAAATTAGTTTTTTGAGTGGTAAGAACAGAAAGGAAGTGTTTTGTAGAATAATGCATATGCTCAAATTTTAATTAGAGGAACAAAGCACAGAAGGAAACTGGTATCAGAATGATTTTGTGCCACTGAGGTGGGTCAGAAGGATATTCTGAGTCATTGTCTACAGCTCCTTTTTGAGGCACAAATGATCCTCTGATATAACACAGTTCTACTTTTTTTCATCTGCCCACACTTTCTTCCCTTTAAAATAGAGATACTGGGGTATTTTATGGTGGGGGGGAGGGGGTTTCTGCCATTTGTCTGACATAGAAGTGGTAGAAAAAAAAGCATTTGTTGGAGAGAAATTTATTAGGTGTCTTGAATCACAGTTCTGAGATCAAAAAAGTTTCATTGCCCCTGAATTCTTTTTGAAGCAGCTGAAATATGGGGGCTCAGCCTTGACACAAATATTAACACATTTTGTGCTTCCTTTCACCAAATAGGTGAAAAACAAAGCAAAAAGAGGAGAGTCCAGAATATCAAATGTCTCTGGTTGAGATTATGAGAAAATAATTCATAGTTCAGTAGGAATTGCTGAACTTCCAGTATTCAGTAGAAATTTTTCAGTGGCTGAAATTTTTAGCAGTGAAAATAAATGTGTTGATTACTGAGTGAGGGGGGTTGAAGGAAGTCACACCTAAACAACTCTGAACTAAAGGGAAAGCAAGGAAACAATATTGTTATCATAAGAATATGTAAACTACTCCAGCTTAGGCCTAAAATAGTCAATTACATATCACAATGTCACCATTGTGTGTATTTTTGCTATAATTCATGTCAACATCAGTAAGTGAGAATCCAGCTGACAAAGGAAACATTATTTTTTGAACAGAAATTGCTGACCAGCAGTGGATGCTGGAAGATGTCAGAAAGTTTGCACCAGTATATACTGTACCTCTTAAGTGATGATTTTCTTTGCATGATCAGTTGGGACATTTTATTATAAATACATTAATTTTTAAAATAGGGTATTAAAAAAGTTAATAGCATGCCACAGACAACAGCATTTATTGGTAGTAAGAGGAAAGGAAGGGCACTCATGCAGAGAAAATGGCTACAGGAAACAGAAATTCAGAGGAATGAGTGTGCTGTTTTAGCTGGCTTCAGCATCATTTCTCATTAAAAGTGTTTCTTTCTCACTGTCATTCCAGTTCACACCCTTTTCTTCTACCACACCTGCTTCTTCTGGCTGGACTATGATGGCAGCTACATGGCAGACTTAAAAAAAAAAACAAAAAACAAACAAACAAAAAAAAAAACCCCTCAGACTTCAGGAACAGATCCAAGAAGGGATAATGGAGATTGCCTGCTTTGCTGGGCTCTGTGGTGTTTTTCTGTGTGCAACAGAGCAGACATCCTCTTTTAGGTTTAAATGTCCCAACAAATTACTTGACAGCACTAGGAGGTGCAGCAGAGGAAGGGTGATTTCCACAGGGTGTGCATCTGACAAACCATTCTGCTCCTCTCCTGTGGCAGGGCAAAGGGAGGATTAAACCCCAAATCTCCTGGCAGTTTTTAAAACAAGGAAGGAATAATCTCAATGCTGAGTGGCATTAACTCCTTCAAAAGCCCCAGGTTTGCCAGGCTGAAGGTGTCAGGGGAGACTGATGACACCTCAGTCATCTGCTAGAGCCCAGCTGCAGTCAGTAAATCATTCTTATCTAACAGACATCAGGCAGCCTCTGTGAAGTGAGCAGGTCTCTTTCAGGGTCCCAGTGGGCAAATATTCACCCTACAAAACTGCTGGTGTAATTGGTGCTAATTGTCAGTGTCAGAAGAGGCCATGAGATGCTCACTGAGTGTCAGGGCTGAAGGAGGTAGGCAGAAAATCCCAATGAATGCTCAGTGCCCTGCAGCAGATACTGGCTGGGCAAACCTCAGCTATCAACCACAGACTGCCAATTCTGCAATAAATAAGCTATATAAAACTAGAAAGTGAAAAGACCCAAGATGCTTTTCAGCTCTATACAGGACTATAATGGCAGAAGAGTTTCACCAAAGCCATTGCCTCATGAGTGCATGGGAAATGCTGTTGAGTTAAACAGTACCACAGAAAATCCAAGACTTTCTGACCAAAGTGTAAGCTTCTTCCAGGATTTGGGACAAAATACCACTAATTTAAAATGCAAAATTAGAATGGCCTCCTGTGGGCAGAAGCATTTTCCCCCATTACTGCATCCCATCAGTTTTGAAATATAGGGAAATAGTGTTAGGGGCTCTGACCTGCTAAGGCTGGAAGGATGCTTATTATGAGTGACATGAGACAAATGGAAGATAAATAGAAAATTCCCATGGGGTATAACATTAGGTAAGGCCTACTGAACATAGGGTGAGCTAGCTTGTCAGACACAAAACTGCCTCCTCCTCTCCTGCTGAATGGAGCAAAGGGACAGTATCTATATGACAATTCTATATGGTTATGGTGTTGGTATTCACCTCCCTTCTGCCCCCATCTAACACCAGCTACCATGCCAGTACAGCCCCAAATCCAGCACAAGCAGCTTCCATGGTCAGTGTCCCTTTGCTGACAGAGTCAACTCTGCCTTGCTGAGGGGAAATCAAGTGTGGTTTTTCAGGCTCTGGTCCCATTAAGTCCTTGCAGGAGCACCATGGTCTGTAAGGGGTGCCAGTATGTCTGGAAGAGGTGTCTTTCACAGAGGTGTTAAATTATCATCATTTTTGAAAGGTATCAAAGTCATTATCGGAGTGCAGAGGACTATTATCAGCATGGACTAGAGGTGCATAATGATACCCTGGGGCAAGATAGAACTTAGATCTCTCCAATAAATAATGCAATTCAATTTTATGGGTTCCCCCCACTTGCCTTTGGCATGTGTCTTGCTGGCTGGGGCATTTTGGAAATGGTTTCTATGGCTGTGTAGATGATTCTCAGGTGGCAGAGGCAGCAGCATGGCTTTTCCATAGTGGGCACTGCATGGCCACATTGTATGGCTGGGTTAGGGAAAGAGCACCACAGATTTGCCTGTCTGGGCTCTAACCTGGGCTTGCTGTTTGCTGCAACATTTCAAATTCATGAGAGCAGTAGGCAACTTTGTCCTAAAAGGTGATGGGATGCCAGCTGGCACCATAAAACTGCTCCTTACCAGCCTGACAGCAAAATCATCTGGCAGTCATTCTCATTAACTGGGGATCTTTTTAGCTATTAAAAGCAAGGCTCCACATCAAGTGGGATCCTAATGGTGCACAAATTCCATTTCCCACTTCCACAGACAGCATGCTCTGTGTTTTGGTCAGAGAGCCAAGCAGGGGCAGACACTGGTTTATCCCTCCTCCCCCTGTCTCAGCTCTGTGCCCTTCACACATAAGGGTTTGTCTTTGTACACTAAGCCATCAGGAGCAGAACTGATAAAATATTCAGGAGGATTTTCAGTGACCTCTGCTGTAAGACTCCCCTCCACCGAGGTAACACAGGTTCAGAAAGAAAGAGTGAAAGGAAATCAGTTTTAACTATCAGCTTTTCTGATCAAATAAATGCAATTAGTTAATGCTCCTTTGAATGGGGAAATGTCCCTGTTGGTACAAATACAGCCTTTGGATGTCCTGGACTCTCTGTTCACAGTTGTGAAGGAATGAGAAAAGGCATAAGGCTTTACCACTGCTTTTGCAACTGCTGAGGAACAAATGGAAATCAGTTAAGGAGCCCAACTGTGCTGGGCTTTAAGAAGAATCAGGGTGCTGAGGAAAAAAAAATGTTGCAAAACCCAGCAAGGCTTTCAGTCTGCTGGAATAAACCATTATAATATTTGAGAGGATGCTGATTTTGTTTGCTTATTTATTTTGATGGGCTTAAAAACTATTCTCTTCCTCTTCCTTCAGGGAGGAAAGCTTCTTCTCGTGACACTCAGCTGGAGAACATACAGAAGTTTAGCTATAGTGGCCTCAGTTTGTTACCTTCCAGGAAGGCTTTGCTGGGAAAGTAGATTTTGGGCTTTTCCTCTGCCAATGACTGCTAAAAGACACACAACAGTTTGTACCTGTCAGCATAGCCAGTCCTTTTTCTTAACTGCCCTGCTGCTCCACACTCCTATTTCACAGTGTCAGGCACTGTGAGCACTTTAATCTGTTAAAAGGGCTCTTTTTTCCTTTTAACACTAAACCCATGTTTTATTTATCAGTCTTTGATATAGAAACACTTAAAAGGCATAGCACGTTTCCTAAGATGGATGACTTCTCTGTGGCTGTTGTGCCTCTGTGTGTGAGCACACAGGTGTTGTTGTCACTGCTGCATGTCCAAAGGAAAGCATCTTTATAAAGAAACACTCTGTGGCATGTGGTCCAGAACTCCTACTCTCTAATTACAGCTCTCTGAGCACAGAAACCTATAAAGCTGTCCTATAAAGGGTCAGGTTCAGCTCGCATTGAACTCAATACGAGTCTTTGCCTTGGCTTTAGTAGGATTTTTTCTCCAAGTCCTGCTGAAAGAGAGAGAAACAGTGGTGAATAAAAGGAAACCTTAAAACTGAATTTTGTTTATGGGATGTTTCAAAGCCATATGAAACCAGTTAAATTTATTATTTCCAGCTGATAGCATGAATTTTGGTCAGGGGTTACAGAAACTTAATTTGCTAGCTAGTGAAATCAAATCCTCCTCATTCCCCTGGTGTGTTCAGTATTTCTTTGGGATGAGTGTATTCCGGCCCCACAAGCTGCTCCTGTCCTCCAGCCTGCTTGGCAAAGGCAGGAGCTTTCCCCAGCCCTCCCACACCCTGCATGAGTGCTGTGGCTGTGTCAAGAGAGTCACTGGATGTTCCTTCTCCCCATATGCAGAGCAGAGAGCTCCATGCTGTGCCTCACAGTGAAAGACCACGCTGGCTCCAGAAGTTGCTCCAGAAAGTGATGATTCAAGGGCAGCCAAAAGCAGCTCTTTGACTTGCCAAGAGCTGGAGAGCACAGTTTGCAGCGTGTGCAAGTTGCTGTTGCAGATGAGGAGAGCCTCTCACACTGCTGAGGCACAAACACAAGCCCAGAGCAGATCCAGGACCTGTCCAGCACCTGCAGCACCCCTGCCTGCAGTGCAGATCACATCTGTGCTGTGTTCCACAAGGAGCACACATCCCTCCACATGTGCATTCACACATGTGCTCTCTGCACTGCAAACACCTGGACCCTGCAGCAGGATCTTCCCTGGCTTTGCAGCACCCTGAATGCTGATCTGAACATAATTAGTGTTTAGTTATGGTCTGGAAAAGAGAAAATACAAACTTCTTCATAAACTGGGCAGGGGGGGGGACAGGCTGTCTGTTCCATCACTGGCTAGCCCTGCCACAAAGAAATCCAGTGTGGAGCCTGTCCCTGGGGCCACAGAGGACCACAGCCTCTCCAGAGAGCATCTGGGAGTTGGGGGTGAGTTTTGTTTCTCCCCCACAGCAGCTGAGGTCCCTGGGGTAGGGGCAATGACAATCCTCTCACACCTTCTCCTCTCAGTGTGGCCAACGGGATCTTACATCTGCAGTCAGAAGGGCCATTATTGTGTGGCTCTGAGATTTTCCAGGTAAGAGTGAGCTCCTGTCTGATCTGTTCTGGACCAGGAGGGTTGGGAACTTGGGCATCACTCTCTACTCATCCTTTATAGTCAGTTTAGGATTGGTGATCAGTTCTCCTGGGAAGCAAAGGGGGTTAGATAACATCTCCTAAAGGGATGTCATCAGGAGCACTCCAGCCATATTGTCTGTGGACTCAGTCCCTGCAGAAGCTTATTTTCTGTCTAACAATCTAACAAAACACCCTTACTGCACACAGGAATCCCAATGATGTGTGAGCAAATCCCAGAATTGCATGATCAGGGACAAGCCCCACGTTCTCAAAAATCAAGAAAGTGCCAGGTAAGAAAAAACACTGGTGGGATCAAGATACTCATTACTGAGGTGTCCTGTGGGAAAACTGGCAAACCAGGTCTCTTGCCCTTCAAACACAAACAAGGCTGGCTCATGCCAGCCACTGTGCCCCAGTTACTAAAACCAGTGTATTTTAAATATCCAGGAGGACAATTGCTGTGCTATCCACCAATTCTTGTACTGTATTTTGTTAGCACTGTCCTTATTTGCAGCTTTTTCTCCTGTCATTTCTGACAGCGTTGGGTGCAGGACTGCAGTGAAACAGGAGTTCCCTGAGGCTGGGGTGCCCCCTTGCAAGCTCAATGGGCACTCAGTGCTGCCAGCCTGGCAGCTGCCTCAGGATCTGTCAGATGGGCAGGAGGATGATGAGGTGCCTGGACACCCTTGAAGTCCTGATGGCTATTTCACCAACACTTCACTGTGCAGGAGTTGTTAATATTTAGTTGCTTAAAGAGAAAATTCTCTTCAAAACCCTCATTTGATCCAAGCAGACTGTGCATTGGAACCATCCCCAGGAGCAGAGTGATATTTTTCCTCTGAAAATATGGCTCTTGCTCAGCAGAGACAGCTCCATTACATCATCCTGTCAATCAGCTGCCAATCACATCACTATGGTAATTGGGTGCCAAATACAATACTAAGATAAGCATTAAAGAGCTGCCAAATAGGGCCCTCTGTTCTCACCATCTCTAAACCTTCATCTCCTTTCCTCCTCCTCTCTGTCTGCTCTTGGTGTGCAGTTTGCACTTTCCTAACAGGGTCTCTACCATGGATGACTCCCTGCTTAATGTCCTGCAGCTATTGAGACACCACTGAGGCTGGAAAGCACAGTTGTCTGAAATTAATTTTCAGAGAAATGCTAACCAAAGAAACTGTACTTTTTGTTGTTTTGTTTTATTTCATTTAGAGTCCCTTGTTACACCCTCCATTTGCCATGGCTGCTGTCCAAGCTCTTTGACAAGCCAGTAACACAAGGACAAGATGGCACCAAGGCTCCTCCAACCTGTTATTCTTCCTCCAACAGCAGCAGACAACTAAGGAAAAGCTATAGGAAGCAGAGGAAATAGAGGAATTCTTCCAGCAGTCTGTTGCTCAAGGACTTGCTGGAAGTAACATCTGGAATATTGTAATTGCCTCTGATAGACTTCCTACATCAAATCTGTTGCTCCCAGTTTGAACTCATTTACAATTTTTACAATTTTGGCCTCCACAACATCCTGTGTCAAAAGGTTCCTCAATGTAATTAGTGCAGGGTGTGTAAAGTTCTCCTTTGTGTTTGGGCTAACCCCTCTCTTTGGGCATTTCCACCCATTGCCTCCTTGAATGTTATATGCTGAAAAGTGCTTTAATTCCCATTCCTCTTTCTCTATTCCTGGACCTAGCACCTGTTGTTTCAGTTATCAAAAGCCACGGAAATGTTTTTTTTCCCTGATTATTTCCATATGCTGCAGGTTGAAAACACTGAAATGTTTCCATATTCTAAAGGTTATAAATAACCTTCTTGGAAAATTCTCCCTGTGGTGATTTGAACCCAGCCAAAGCAGAGGAGAAATGAGACTTATCACTTCACGGGAAATCCTGCCATTTTGACATCTTTTCCAGTTTGAAAAAACAGAACAGGTGTAATTTTTTGCCAAAATTAAACCCAAAGTGACTTTGGAGAGCTCCATATTACTGCGTTCCAAGTAAGCAAATGTGTCCAATTGCACAAAAGTTGAAAAACAAACCCAGCCTTTCAAACAGGCATCTCACAGTGAAAATCAGGAGGGAAAAAAAAATTAAGAAAAGGAAAAAAAAAAAAAAAAAAGAAAAAATTCTTAGTGCCAAATACTATACTGTGAAATTTGATGTTTTGACAACATTAGACACTTTGGGAATTTTGCCTCTGAACTGAAGTTTCATCCCCTCTAAATAAAAATCATGCAACATTTACAAAATATAGCTATTTTGAAGGAAACCTTGCTGGTAAAATCTTTCTCACGAGGAGAGAAAGATCTTGCATAGGTTGATCTCAGGAAGGAGCAAAGTGACTGGGATTTTATCCACGACTCTGCCCTGCTGGAAAGGGCTGGATTTACAGGCTGGGTGTCAGCTGTGTCCCAGACTCCTGCTGCAAAAGAGCCTGAGCTCACTGTGCCTGGAGCTTGCAGGGACCCCGTGGCCAGAGGGGCTCCTGTGCCAGGGCAGCTCTCTTGCTTGATGCCAGCTCAGATCTGCCATCATGTCCCATCAGGACCCCCAGCCAGCTGTCCAAGGCTGTTGTCCTCTGGATATCAGCTGGCTGGTGGCTCCCCAAAGCCAGGAGCCATGTGCACCATGGGACTGGGAGGAGAGGGAGGTGTTCTGCAATGGAGAAGCATTTACAGGGCCACAGAGGCTGATTTCCTCCATGCCCCAGCAGCTGGGCCACACTGGTGAGCAGGCATGATGCCATCCTGACAGGTGGGCTGAAGTGTAGGTAGCCAAAAGGTCACATATGTGCACAAAAGACATTTGTTGAAAGCAGATGCTGCAAGCCAGGAATAAGAAATAGTCTGGAGCTCCCACACATCATTAACACAGCATAATCCCCACCACTGGATTAACAACAAAGATAAACATGGGGCTGTGCTCGGTAAGATACAGCTTTTCTGCTTATAGACCAGTGTATTTTTTAAAATTCTTTTTCTTCCCTTTTGTCTGTCATCTATAGAATGGGCAAACAGGGGCTTCCCATATTTGGTAACCTATTTTGAGAGTTGTGTGTGTCATAAGGGTAGGGAAAAAACCCAACACAACCCAGACGTGTTTCACAGCTTTGGATGTGGATATGAATACAGAATAATATGATATTAATGTAATGCAATTAAGAGAAAGCTGATGTTATTGTTTGAGACAGACATTATTTCCCCATAGAAGAATAAATCAATTGCAATTATTGCACTTTCTGTAAGAATTTGCACATTTTACTCTAGGTCAAGTCTATCACTGAAATGAGGTACTGCTATATTTTAGCTAGACTGAACAAAGGGCAGAAGCAGTGACAGGTACAAGGTGTAACTAATCACACTGCATGAGTAACAGTTCAAAAGCTAATGAGGGACAAACTAGACCTAAAAGCTCTCCTGAGTCTTTGCATTCTTTAAAAATAAAATAAAATAAAGCCCAGTGAGAAGATAGATAGATAGATAGATGATAGATAGATAGATAGATAGATAGATAGATAGATAGATAGATAGATAGATGAATGATAGATAGAAGCAAGAAAAGAGTCCAGCCTCTCTCTGCTTTTCCACCAGATCAGCAGTAACACAAATCCTCTTCTGCAGCTATTTATTGCCACCAGTCTTTGACATGATCACACTTTGGCCCCTGCACCTGTAATGTGATACACAGGAGAAACAAAGGCATGAAGGGAAAGGGCTCAGCTTCCTCTCCTTAATTACTCCATACAAAACAAAAGCCACCCAAGGAGTTTTTTGGAAAGGAAAACAGTTCTGAGCACTGTTGCTGTGGACAAATGGGGTGTAAGTAAAATTCCCCACCTAGAACAGAGTAAGGGGACACAATTGTCACCAGCGCCCTTCTCCTGTCTCCAATGTAGAAACAGAAATGCTCTTATCCCATTTGGGCACCAAAATTCTTCACTGTATGGAGAGCTGGTGTGAGGGGAGAGCTGGAGGCATCTTCAGGCAGCCAAGGCCAGGTGGAGATTTGGAGGAGAGGCAGGGGGGGTGATGCAAATGACTGCAAGCCCTGTGTCTCTGAGCCAGATAAAATCAAAGTGTGCTTGGAGCAGCCTGGAAGCCAGGCTGGCCAGGAGAGGGTATGCCTCAGCTGTGCCTTCTTAACAGCTTTCTCAAAAAAGAGATTTTAGGGAGTGGTGTCACATTTGCTTCCCTGCAAATCACTCGTAGCTAAAACCTGGTTACTGCTGATTTTTGATTGCACAGACCTTGTGTGCCCACAAGATTATTTCAAGATAAATACAAAGAACATCATTAAGCTTAAAGCAGTGGGATTGTGCTGTGTCATTGCTGTGCTGTGCCATTGCTGTGTGTTTGCAAACCTGAAGCACAGATGGGGGCCTGGGGCACTTCTGGCATCCCACCAGGCATGGGTGGACTCCTGCTTGTGGTGCAGGCAGGCACCACAGGTCTCAGCTGGGAGGCAGCAGGTTTCCAGCACATGGGGACAGTCATGACAGCTGCTGCCTCCCAGCTCAGACCAGCCCCAGGATGGTCCTTTTCCAGTCTAGTGTGAGATGTGGGAGGATTGAAGCTGGGCTTTTATGGCTTGATGCTGGGCAAGGGTGGAGGAGAGCTATTCACAGAGCTAAGGAGCAGTTCCACTGCTGCCTCCCAGCTGTGCACTGCAGCTTTTCTGTGGGAAAGGCTCATGGAAGAGCCTCCTTCTCCCCTATGGCTGCCAAACACAGCCCAGAGGAGACACTGAAACTTTCATGGCTTGAGATCACACCCTAGACTGAAAGCAGGTCTAACACAATTCATCTCCACTATTAAAGTGAATATGAGCAAGTGTGTGGCTAAGCTTAACATAAATACCTGATATTAACCAGTTAATTTGCTAAGAACTGTAGAAGACACTATTTCTTTGTATCTTGTGCTTGAAGATTTCCTTTGCATCTTGTTTGAATACTTGCTGGTGTAACTCTATACTATTGCATTATCTTCAGCACTAGTATGTGTTGGGTTTTTTTTCAACAAACATCAAGCAGCTCAAAGATCATATTTTAAAGATCTTCCATTTAGTCAGAGAACAGAAAGCCCTAAGTCATCCCTGTTGTGCTTTTTCACATTTAAGAGCAGTAACTAAGAACAACAGGAGCTAATCTGTTCCATGTTTTCATGTCCCTCTAGCGACATGTTACAGGAATGGCCTTAATTGACACTGTCCTACACAAAAAGCAGGCTCTCAAGAGACACAAAACCATGCAGGCACCTCACTGCACAGAATATTTTCTCCAAGGCTTCATTTTTCTGCAAGGGTTTCACAAAAATCACCAGAAGTATATTAGTGACAAGAAACCCCTTAAATGGTTGAACAGGGAAACTCTCCCAAGATTATGTCCTTTTGATTCAAAAGTGTAAAAAATAAACAGCTAGAGGGATATCCTTTTAATATTCTTCACAACTTTCCATTGCCTTCACAGCACACCTTTAAAATTCATCAGGATTTCAGTTCTGTCTCCTGACAATTAAAAAAGTAAATTTTAAATGACTTCTAAAGGCCCGAGTCATTCCCCACCTCTCAGAGCTCCCCAGGAGGATCTGTCTGTGACAGCCCAACAAGTACATGGCTAATGGCTTGGGGTGGGTTTTTGAAGGATACACTCTGATGGAGGAGCTGGACTGAAGACATCTCTTTTCTTCCAGTGTGCAAACAAGCTGATTCCCCTGGCACCTGGCTGGAAAGGAGCTCCTGTCCCAGTGAGGAGATGAGGTTCATGCTGCTCCCCAGAGCCTAAAGGAAGCACATGTGCTGCAGAAACTCTCCTGGCCAAAGCAGGACTGCCCTATGACCCAATCTTCCTGCACCCATGCCCATGTCCAGCTCTCACTGCATTTTCCAACCCCTACACACACACACATATATTAACTTCAGCATTTTTCTTAAGAGGCTTTATTTGTGACTGTCACCTCTATCCATCCCCACAGTATCTACACCATCCATGGTCAGGCATTACCCCTGAAGGAATTACAGCTCCCCACAGGATGTATCCCATATTATGTTGGCCCTATCCACATTTTATCCACCTCTTCCAGTGTTTTAACATCCAAAGTCAGCATGCAAGATCTCCAGGAAGGACTAGTTCCTCCCCACCATTGCAGGCAGACAATAGGCAAAAAGGGAGAAATTTTCCCTGCTGCTGGCTCTGCCTGTGTCAAAACAGGGGAAAGAGGAAAAGGAAAGTGTGATCTACAATGAGCTATTTCAGACTGTCCCAGCTGAGAATCCAAACTTGAATGCTTTGCAAAACAAGCTTTTATCTTAACAAGCTCTATCTATTGACTCTATCGTATTGGCCTTTATTAATATTTCATGCATTCTCCCTTGTCTCCACTCCTTCCCCCATTTATTTGTTAAAGAGAACTTATTAAAACTGCAAAAAAAAATGCATTTGAGGGGCATTTATTTTAAATACTTACAGGATAATGCAGTCAAAAACGTGTTTTAAAGATTTAGCAGAATCAAACATTCAAGATTAAAGCAAGCAGAGAGCCAATTAACTATGTTACACAGTAACAGGGTAGTCAATAAGTCATAAAACCATCAAGTTGTCTTGGTGGTGAAATGTTTTTAATCATAACTAGATAAAAGCTATTCTGAAGACATGCACAATGCATTGAAAGTATCTTTAATGCACACGTGTTAACTCTACTTTTTAAGGTACAGAGTTTAAGGTCAGTTTGCAATAGCAGAAAGCCCTCCTTGTAAAAAATTAATATATATAAATTTTTCAGTTATACCAACAAAATGGAGAAAGGGCTCATCAGTGCAGAAAAGGTAAATACTGGCAGACAGAACCCACTATAAACAGTCTTTCACCTTTTTTGAACTGATCTGACTCTAAAATTTATATTGTAGGCTTCTTTACTAAATATACATTTGAACACAGGCCTTTCTTGCCTCAAATATGGTCTTATAGTGACCAAAATCTGGGCCAGTAGCAACTTTGCCACTAAGATTAGACTAAAATAGTTTGCAGTTCTGCACGTCCACAGCTGGTGGGGGACAGAACCTCCTCATGATGAGTGTAGCTTTTGCACTTTGCACCCAGCAAACTCTGGCTCCCACTGTTCTTTTATTTGCTGCCTAGATGCAGCACAGACTATCCAAGTTCCTCTTGCAGAAAACATTCCTGAAATGCAACAGAAGAGAGGTAAAATGAGATATTCAATTTATCTCATTGCCAGAGGAGCTTTTGAACAATTAACTCAATTTTTCTGTCCATTGCACTAAAACAAAACTGCTTCTTCAAAAAACATCTATGAGATTAGACCAGTGCAACATCGATGGTATGAACTAGAGAATTAGATTTGCTGCACTTGAAGGAAACAATTGAGGAAGATTACAAAAGGAAGGGCAAACTCAAAGTCTTCAGCTATCATTAAAACTATTCATATCCTTAGCAAGGCAGAAAATTGGATCGCTCTCCTTCTGTTCATCATTTAATGGCTTCTGTTCAGTCACAGCCCTACCTACCTGCTTAAAAGCAAATTGTATGTAGCAGGGATGCACATTCATTACCATCCTCTCTCCAGATAATTTGACAGGTCCATGGCATGGTGCCACAGTTGGTCGTTAGCTCTATCCCCAAGTATCACGCTCCCCTGCAAGATGTTACAGTGACAAAGAAACTGCCAGCAGCTCTGTTTGGCTCTCCTCATCTGGTCAGCATCCTCTCCAAAGGAAGTGCTCCGGGGGTTTACCCGAGGGAAGCAGGAATTAAACAGTCTCACTGTTCTTGGGTTGGTTTTGTTTGTTCATTTATTTGGTTGGCTTTTTAAAAAGGTTTAAATATTCACAGAATGAGCAGCTAACTGGAAATAATGAAGCGTAAAAAAAAAGTCTCACCTTTAGATACTGAAAATTGCCCCCATTTCCTCTGACCAATTGGCTGCTTCTTAACCACTTGTGATTTTCTCAGGGGACCCAGGGAAGTCAGTAAAGACCTAGAGGGATGATTATTCAATCCTCCATCTCCCCAGTACAAGTTTGCTGTTATCCCAGTATGCTGCACCACCACAGCCTTTTGCATGCTAAGAGGTTAATAGCTGATCAGTCCAACTAGAAGTTTATTACAAAATTGAAGCTAAAAAAAACCCCAACAACAACAAAAAAGAAACAACGTCTAACTCCATAATTTTCTCCCTTATTGTCAAATGCACCGCCATTTAGACTTGATTTGCATGATTTACTCTGCATATGGGTTTTTTTTCTGTCTCCAAGCCCAGAATTATTTCCTATTGAGGCTATATCAGCTGCTGGTGCTTGCAGATTGTCTTTGTCCTTTCCAACCTGCAAAATATCATCTGCAGAATCCAAATCACTGTCTGCCTATTCTCTTATCTTCTACTTCTTTTACCCATCAATAGCCAAGCTGCGCTGTTCAGTAACTACAGCATATTGTAGGAAGAAACTGATAAGTACATCAAACAGCATTCACAGACTACACACAAACATGTGCCACTGACATTTTTTATTGCCTGTGACAAGTCACCCATCCCCACTCAGTCTTTCCAGATGCATAATGCAGATTTCAAATGTGTGTCACTGTAGGTACTCTTTATTATAAAGAACTTATGCATGTATAATCACAGATAGAATTTGAAAAGCATAAGTGGACAAAAACTATTTCTTTCTAGGATTACAAAAAAAAAAGAAGAGATGACAATGAAACCATAAAAAGGAAGAGCTAAATTTAATATTGACTAAGGACTGATCAGATAGTGTTCTGTGATTTATTTCCCCTTAGTTAAGGTGTGGTAACTGGTCCTGTGTGACTTCCACATCAGTTGCTCTGTAAAGTAATATCCACTTTGTGTAAAATTCATACCAGTGATCTGGCTTGTGCTCCAGGTGACAAGGAGTTCATACATAGTTAGATACTGAAGATTAGTCAGAGAGGGGCAACCCTTTAAATCACCTGCTTTTTTGTGACCTGCTTCTTGCCATGTGACACAATCTTTCTATTTTTCCAAACACCTGCAATTTTCGCAGTGGCCACAACTCACTTAAATAGAAGTTCACAAAGCTTAAGGCAAATTTTTATCTGTTAGATGAAAATTACTGCAGAAGCTGGTGAGGGTTCTGGAGCACAAATCTTATGAGGGGCAGCTGAGGGAGCTGGGGGTATTTTGTCTACAACTACCTGAAAGCTCTGGATGGTCTTAGAGGTTTTTCCAGCCTTAATAATTCTAGGATTCTATGGTTCTTTAGATTAAGGCTGGATTTGTAATACAAATTTGAAGTGTCATTCACTGCATGACAGGGAAAAAATAATATTGGGCCAACTTGGACTGGTTAATTTCTTTATTCTCTCATTGGGATCCTATGAGATTTTGGTCAATCACCTATACTCTGGTCACAGCTTCCCTCTGCCAAATGGCATTTTTAATTATCCAGGTGTTCTTCAGGTGTTTTGTAAATGACTAGAGAATCCAAGCCAAGACTACACTAAAGGTCACAATTCTAATGAGTCATTTATGTAAATCCAATCCAGCCAAATTTAGGTTTTACTGCAATATATCACCTAGATGATCAATTCTATAGAAATGTATATTACATGTCTGCATTCAGTATTCCCACTGTGGCAAGACTGGAAAAATGTGATATAGGCTTTAATATTAATTCAAGATTATTGCAGATTAAGTTTCACATATGTTTTGACTATGATTTTATTTTTCACTATTATTTTAGTTTGCCATATTCCCTACACATTTAAAATGCTAACTAATCTTTTGCAACTGTTAATCTGTAATCATTTCCCTACTACTGAACCCTAAAAAGAGACTGCAAACCATGGAAAGAATTATGGAAAAAATTATGAATAGAAGGTAGAAGCGTCTGGGTTTTAGGTTTGANATCTTTTGCAACTGTTAATCTGTAATCATTTCCCTACTACTGAACCCTAAAAAGAGACTGCAAACCATGGAAAGAATTATGGAAAAAATTATGAATAGAAGGTAGAAGCGTCTTCATAAAGGGAAAACATCTGTAAAGTTGTAAGCCATCAGGAATGATAACCTCTGAACTCTCACCCCATGCTGAGCTCCAGTAAATGAGTGCTCCTATCTCTCTTGCCAAGTGTAACACGATACAGATGTGAAGTTTGTACCATATGCTGTTTGTATGGCTTTGAATCTTCAAGTTAGATTAGGAGGATTCTTAAAACAGCAAATATGGGATCAAAACAAATTAAAATTAATGGAGTGAGAGGAGTAACTATGTATTTTATGTCAGTTTTGAAAGATTAAAGATTTTTAGATAATGAAACAAAATACACACAATTTTCTACCAAGGCTTTCAGAAAAGATTCCATCTGGGTCTTGGATAATTCAATGAAGTCACCAGCTTCTACTCAAGTTTGAAAAATTAAAACAAAAAGAAGCTTAAACTAGTTTTGTCTGGATAGGCAGTTAATACCTGCTGTAGCTGTACTGAATGAGATAGTAATGCAGGAATTAAGGGCATGAAATATTACAGGATAATGGAATAAATCAGCCCTCAATCTCACAAGTCATACAGAGCCCTGCAGTTGTGCTCAGATGGACACATCAACTGCAGCCACAAATGCTTCTCCAGTACTTTTCCCCCCAGGCCCGAGGTTTGACAGGAAACACATTCCACAAACCTTTTAATTTAGCTAGGCTCTTTTTAATGAGAAAGGATGTTTTTAAACAGACATGTACCCTGGTTTTCCTTCCCCTTCTAGCGCAGGCATCAGCCAAATAAATATTATCAAAGGATTAAATATCTCGTGATATTTCATCTGAGTATAGCCCAAGTGCTTTACAAACTTTAATTAATCTCCCAGTGAGAGCAGCACTGATAGACTCCTTTGGCAGCAGAGCAGGGGCAGAGGCAGTGGGTCCAATTGCCCCTCACGAGCAGCAGGGCAGGCACGAGACAGCAGCAGTCCCCTGCCTGCACAGCTTTCCTGCTGCCTTTTCTCAGTTCATAAATTGCACGTTGCAATTTATGCAAGGCAGCAAAGCCAATGATTCCATGCCCATGGGGCAGTGGACACTTTAACTCTCTGCATTTGTTGAGCCCCACAGCATCTCTGCCACCAGGGCCAAGGCAGGAGCTGTGAGTGGTCCAGCTGTGTCCATAAGCTCCTGCAAGCTCCAGCCTCTCCATGCACATCCCCAGGGTGTGGCTGTTGGTTCCCAGAGAGGACAGAGCTGGACAGAGCCCTTCAGCTTGTGGCAAAGCAGCATGGCACAGCAGGGCCCTCTGGAGCCTGCCTTCTGACGTCTCATTTAAGACTCTTGAGTTACTTTATTTCTCTCAATGTCAAAAAACATCACCAGCCTGCATGTGATCTCTCTGTACCTGAGACTACAAGGGTTTGGGCAGGGTTTTTTTCTTTCCTTGCCTTCTTTACAAAAATGTGTCAAAGACATAATTTATTACAATGAAACTGTGAACATACAAACCAAAACTGACATCTCCTCACTTCAAATTCCTTTGTGCCTAGAAGACAGGAGATAAAAAGGCAATTGATATGGGCAAACAAACCCATATTTTATGTCTTTCTCCAGTCTTTCAGTCTGTAATGGGCTGTGATCTGAAGCTCAGAGGACTTCAGACTGATTTATATGCATTTTTTAAGCAAGGCTCAGCGTTTCAGATTTGTGGCAGGACCAGCAGCAAGAGGACCTGGGTTAGGGGGGGTCAGGTTGTAAGCACACAACTGTGTGCTGCTCCTCCCTGGGAGCTGCTGAGTGAACTGTGGCTGGGGCAGAAGGGTTGGAGCATCTCGGTGTGGAGCTGCTCACTGGGAGTTTTCTGTGATTCATTGACAAGCTGATCACCATAGAAAGCTGTGTTGCTCCCAGCATATTTGTTTAGTTTGATTTATTATTGGACTTGACTCCTTTTCTTGTTTATTGTGTTGTTTTGATTTGTTTTGTTTTAATGGATGTAGCTACATTTCTGCAGAAACAGCAACCATGGCCTCTGAAGCAACATAAAATGCTGTACCTACAGGAGCAGCCCTCAGCCCCAGGCTCTGCTCCAGCTGGGCTGCTGTGGCTCTCCATGAACAAGGAGATCCCAGGCATGAGCATCTGAGCACCATTTCACATTTGCCAGGGGAGGACTGTGAAGTTTATTCCTGTGTCTAAGCAAGCTCCTAAGGTTTCTGGGGAATCACAGACCACAGGCTGGTAGAACAAGAAGCTACATGATGAAACTACAGAATAATGTACAGCACCAGTATTTTTCCAGCTAAATCCTGAATAATAAAGGTTAGGAAGGGGAAATGGAGTCATCCATTTTCAAGAGTCCGTGATATAGAGTTTTAATCCAAACTATGGGCATTACAAAGACTGAAATTTTAAAAACTGGTAGCTTAGGCTCTCAGGACTCTTGGTTTTCCATCTGAAATGGAGAGACAGGTGATGCCTGGAAATGGTTGCATGAATACATGTATATGTGACTGATTTGTCCTGCCACACTGGTGGAGGATGGCTATGAACACATTGGCACAGCCTGCTGGGAAGCAAGGCTGTGACATTGTCCTTGCCTTGAGCATTTTGATGACATTGAAGCAGAACCATTAACAATGGCATGGAGTAGGCTGCAACTGTAGCCTCAAAACTGGGTCTGGGTGCTGGCAAAGAGTAATAAATTAGTATTGTGATGACATCATGGCCCTTATGCTCTTCATATCCAGTGATGCTGGGGTGGTATCACAGGATCATATAATCACAAAATGTTTTGGTGGGGAAGGGACCACAAAAATCATGTCACTTCCATCACCCCACTGTGGGCAGGGATGCCAGCCACAAAATCAGATTGTTCAAGGCTCCCATCCAGCTTGGCCTCAGATAATAGTCCTGTACCCAGCTCCAGAGAGCCAAGCTCAGCCTCACTGGGGTCTGGGTCCATCACCCTCACTTTGAGAAGGTTCAATGGCAACAGGAGGTCTCAGGTCTCCCTCAGTCACACATTCTACATGCCCATGCCAAACCTGAGTGTCTTTTTTTGGCTGTGAACAATAGCTCCAAACTACTGAATACTAGTGTCAGGAAGGAAACATTCTCTGATATTTCTATGCTGACAAATAGATGTAAAGAAAAGCAGGCAGCTTTCTTCCTTCTCTGCAGTTGCCACAGGATTGTCCCTGTTGACAATGTGAGTGACGTTTCTGCCTGTGCAATTCTTGGCAAACGTAGCAGGAAGAAGAAAAGGTTGAGCCAGAATCCACAAGCAAGGCTGTTCTACACCTTCTCAAGCTGAGCTGGCCATACATCTTCTCAGGAAATAAAAGCAGTAGCCTAGGAAGCAGCAGTATCCACAGTAACTTAGCATCATATGCAGGCAAAGTAAGACAAAGCAGGATATATAAATAAAAGGGGCAATTATTAATTTTTTGCATATGCTTAGCAAAAGCTTTTTTGAATACTGTTTCATATTGTGAGGAATAGAATTTGGGATTTTTTCTTCAATTTCAAAATTCAGGCCAGATTCTCTGAGAATTTCAGTGAATTCTCAAAGACCATTCTGGGTACTAAATGGAAAATTATAAATTCTCCTGTCCAGTCAAAATTCTGAGAATAGTGGAATTTCAGCCAAGGTATGGTTATGGTGATATTAAGATTCACTGGATGTTTTCCAGTTCACTAACTTCTGAGCAAGTCAAAAATAAAAATAAAACAAACTATCCACATTCACTGTCACCTAAGAGTAACCCTGAAAAGCATTTAACAGTGAAGCTGCAGAATCAATCAGTCTAGAAATTCTTGCTTGACCCTATTTTCTTGAGCATTACCAAGTCTCAAACCAAGAGACTTTCCTACTGTCAGATATAACAAAGGATAGGAAATGTCACCTGACAGAATCTAAGTTAGACCTGGTTTTTTGTGTTGAGGGCTGACACTCAGCAGTGGAAAGTTCATACATTTACTGCTGTTCTTAGAGAGGCTGCTCCTGATACATAACTGCAAGTCAGGCAAAAAAAAAAAAATATTTCTGGTTTTGATGAAATTTATAAACAAAATGGTGGGCAATAGCTGTGTTGCTGTCACCAGAACAATTAGGTAACCATGTATGTAAGGCAAAAAATATGTATAGAATTGGTTTCCTTTTAAGTGATGATTAACAAATAGGTTTAATTTTGCGTTAAGAAAACATTCCTTGGGTGAAAATGATAGTTAAATTGTGAGAATTTCACTTGGTTTTTGCCCTGTTTCCTAGCTCAAATAAAGCATGTTTAAATACTTAATGCTTTTGAAATATAGCATTAGTCAAAATATCTTCCTCAAACTCACAGGTGAATCTATTGTTTAACAGAGAGTTCTGCAGCATTTTCAAGTGGTTCTATTTACAGTATTTTTCAGGCATAGTTTAGTTGACCAAAGCATAGAATAATAAATAGTCCATAAAATAAAATAAATTAGAGTGGTTTTATCTGGTCTTGCTGTCTATGCAAAACTCCTGAGCAGGTTTTTAGGGCAGTTTCTTTAGACTTCAGGTTTTCCTGGGTCTTGACAGAATTATGTGCTGAAGAGTAACTGCAGAAAATAGACATCTCTTCCTAAAGTAAAGATAGGTGTAAACAGATATCTGAGACGATCAGTACTTCATTGAAGTAAGCACTGTAAATGCTTTTTCCTAAAGGAAAAAGAAAGAAAGAAAGAAAGAAAGAAAGAAAGAAAGAAAGAAAGAAAGAAAGAAAGAAAGAAAGAAAGAAAGAAAGAAAGAAAGAAAGAAAGAAAGAAAGAGAAAGAAATTGTCTTTTAAAATTACATTAGACAAATAAAAAAAAAAAAAACAGGGTAATGAGGCAAAATTTTCTCCTGACAAAGGACATCAATTCCAGAACCTAAAATCCAGCTCAAGTAGTTTTGGATTTGCAGTGCCTTGCAGCCAGGCTCTGTTGGCTCATGCTTTTGAGATCTTTGGTTTGTCTCTGCTCAGGACAATTGCTGTGAAAACCTGGAGTGAAAACCAGACTTAGACAAGGGTAGCAATGAGCACAACTGTGCCCATTGTTTAAGCTCATAATGGCCATGTTCACTCTTGCTGGATACCTGGGGTTTATTTATTCTTGGATCATTGTCAAAGTGGGTTACAGAATGCAGCCATTTCCCTTATTTCATCTTGTTTCCATATTTTTCCCAGTATTTAAACAATAGCCATCTTTCTTATTTGCATAGCTCACTTTTGAAGGGAAAATAGATCAGATGTGAAACCTGATTCTAAATTAGATCCTGACTTTTTTCCTATTTTTCCCTAGGGTTGGTGGAATTGTGAGGAAATCAGATGACTTACACAAAGTCACAAAGTTCTTCAGGTAGGCCTAGAATGAAGGATTCCCTTGGCTTAAGAGCAGTTTAACTACTCAGCTCTTGCTAATAGCTTTTTTTTTTTGGTCTCCAAATAAACAAAATACACTTCAGAATTTTCTTGTAATTTTTTTTTCCTTCAATAAAAAATAATCACTTTCTAAAGGACATCAAAACGCAAATGGAAAAAATATCTCCATAAACTGCTGCATAGCTTTATTTGTCATTTTTATTTATTACAGTATTTGTATTAGTTATTCATTGAGGTTCTGAATAAGCCTGAAACCTATTGCTGAATAAGGCATGGAAATTAGCTCTTCTGCCCACCCCTACACAATCTGACTCTCCTTTATTAACTCCCTTCATGAAATGCACATATCACTTTCTCTCTGTGCCTCACACATCCCTGTTTCATGCTTGAGGATCCAGTTCCTCCCTGATTTGTCCACCCAGCCTGCAAGACAACATATTTCCTCCCTGTTTCTTTTACAGAACCTCCTGTCTTGGCAGAGTCTTTTTGTGCTGCCATAACACAGTAGAAATGGGATTTTTAAGAGTGGAAGATAATAGAAAGGTAAAGGCATCCAACACTATATATTACAGTAGAAGGAGGCCTAAAGGACTGATCATTATTCCCTGTACTATTTGTAATTAGTGCTGGGAAAGAGATGACTCCTCTCCATAAGATCATCTATGACAGCATGTTTAATTGCATCAATTCCATCTTCTGCTCTTACCGTCACTGTCATTCTTCCAAATAACTCTCAAACAGAGGCAGCTGTGGGAAATGTTGGCACAGCCTTTCCCTGGTATCCCAGGGGAACAAAATGCTCTCTCCTCTAACTCAATGGCCCCCCAGGATCCTTAGGGTGTTATGTACTTTCAAAAATTGAAGCTATGCAAGTATCCAGCAACAAGGCCAACTGAAGGGGCCTGTGATTCATTTCCCTTTTAGATTAGGGGGTTTCAGGAGCAGGGAGGATGAGCATAGCACAGCAGCCATGGACAACAGTGGCAAGAAGAGGTCAGGGATTAGTTTTGTCACTTCTGTAAAGACCATTTCTGAATTGCAGGCTGTACTTTGGGAAAGCCATTCTTCTGCTGGGATGCCCAGACAGGCAGGATGTCCAGGGACTGACTGGGATGGGTAGGACAGGAAAACTTAAGCTGCTCATTGGCTTGATCCCTCTTCACTGCTTCCCCAGCTCCTGTGTTTTCCTCTTTCTTTTGACATTTTAATCTTTCCATTACAGGCCCAAGACCACCAGATTCTTTGCTGCTTTCAAAAATCTATGAACAGCATTTATTACACCTCCTGCCCAAGCCAAACACAGACCTGGCTTACTTCTTTCTTTCCTCAGTCAATTTTTTATTCAGTATTGTTGAATTTAGCCCTGCCTTTGCTGTTCTTACCCTCTATTCTTGTCTGTGGTGACCTACCAAAACTCAGCAACAAAAGGTCTTTGTTATCTCCATTGCTACTTGTTGAATTCTGAGATATAATTCATAAAAACCTGCTGCCTGTCAACTTTTAATACTTCTAATTGCCTATTTTCTCTGGTACAATCATGGTGCCTTTTAACATTTCACTTCCCCACAAAGGAAAATGTATCCTATGCACAGAAATTTGACCTTGAGGTCCTTTTGTCAATGCTGAAGGGAAGGAACCATCCAGATTGTTTGAAGCATTATCAACTCAACTGCCACTAACTTCCCAGTCGTGCTCTTTAATAGCTGGATAGCCTCATTACCTTGCTGCTTTCTTCAGCTTTCTTGGGACAGAGAAATAAGGGTGCTACCCTTAATTCCCTTGGCTTTTTTGTTTTGTGTGTTCATGTCAGCAATCCTAGTAAAGATCTGATTTGGCATCCTACATGGTCCCTTCCAGCTCTGGCTCCAGTATCCACCAGTAGTTCATGGGTTTTATATTATTACTCTTCTATAGCACCTGCACTGCTGAAATGTGAAGTGAACACGAACAAGGGAAAAGGAGCAGGCACAGGAAATTAAATAAATTAGAACCAAACACTGAGAGGGAATCTGAAGAGCTCCTCCAAGTATGAATCTAACTGTAAACAAAAGGGGCAGAAGGAGGTCAGTCTTTATAGAGTGTCACAAAAATTTGTGGATTTTCTTCTGCCTTCAGTGACCAGTAGATCTATGAGTTTTATGCAGCACAGAGGAGTTTCATCTTACATTTGAAGAAGGGGTTATTTACCCAGCTTCTGACAAATGAGAATACAACCAGGTGTAAGATAAGTCATTTGTCGTGTGTTTATCACAGAATATTCTGCCTTCATTTTAGCCTTCTTGTTTTCTATGATCTTTCTCTTTAATGCTTTATTTCATTTTCTTTACATGGTATCCCAGTTTGCTATTTTGAACCTGATGGTTAGGGTCCTCCTTTTTGCTTCCCTCCATAGCTTTGACTGTCATTTTAATTCCTTCTGTAGTGTATTTGTGACCCCAACTGATATACTGAAGCCCAAATTGTCCTCTAATATTATTTTGTCAACCTTCTTTCCAAGTTACAGTCAAACCCAGCCTTGTTTCTTTGGCTGTCAGCTGATGTTCAGATTGAATTAGAAAGCACTCTCATTCCAGATTTAGAAATATATTTCCTCTACTTAATGCAATCTTGTCTATGTCTGGGTAATTAAAATCATCTATTACTACCACTCAGGTTCATTTACATGTTTTATCTTTTAAAATTTATGCAATAATTACATAAAATACTATGCTCTAACGGGCCAGCTGGATGGAGTACAAATAGTATGGCATATCCTATTATGGAAACATACCTCCAGCAATGAGCAACTCGACCATTTCCAGGCTTTGCTATGATCACAACTGAAAAATCTTCCACACATAGGTCAATATATATTTGTTAACATATCTGCTTCTTTCCTTAAGGAATGTAAAAAAAAAAAAAAAATCTGATGGGGCATTCTTGAAGATAAGAACCTGATAAGGAAGGCATTGCCCCATCTTCTCCCCCCATCTTAAGTGAGATAAAATTAGAAGTATTGAAGAAAGCCCCCCCTGATGACCCCAATCTGGGAGACATATAAATGTGGTAGCAAAGTACCCAAAGATGGCAAAAGCAACCCCAAGAAAAAAACATTATTTTCCCACATTTGTTGTTTGCCCATGTTCCAAAGGTGATCCTTTTCACAACAGGAATATATTTTATTCCATTCAAAGTAATTAATTGCTATTATCAGCTTCAGTGTCTGCTTGCTATTGAGATCTTCCTATTAAAACAGTGTGTGATGATGTTCTGTGTACACTGCTAACAGTAATTTAAGGGCTGAATTTTTTTTTTGGTGAGAAGGTTTTTGTGAAGCTAGACTATTTCAGCAATCAACATGAAAAGATACTAGAATAATAAAATTCTTAAAGATTCAATTTCCTTGGCATTTCAGTTTTAGCATGAAATACAATAAATTATTTCAATTTTTAATGAAACCTCCTTGCTCTCCAGCACTAAAATTTTAAAAATATTTTTCCATACATGTAGATAAACTGTAAGGAATTTGATTTGACAAGGCATAAAAAGTAAAATCATCTAAGCAACCCTAATTATCGAGTTACTTGTGAGACAATGCACCACATCTGAAGGGACTGAAAATTTTAGACTTTTCTTGAAAATAAACCAGTGGAGAAGATTATGGCAGGTACACTCAGTCTCCTTTCACAGTCCACCCCACTCCATTCATTCAGCTGTCCACTCTAATGATAGAACAGCAAAAGATCTCTGGTGTCGAACCCTCCAGCTTCTTTGTCAAAATATTAAAAATACTTCACTGCAGAATGAGTGACTTTCCAAAGCAAGAAAAATATCTTTCCTGTGGACTTAAACCTCCTCAAGCAGGAAAACACACTGCCTGGGAAGGGGAGCCTGTGAGATGCAGAAAGTTTGTACGTTGGAGCTGAGGTCAATTCTGTTTCTGAAGGCTGATCCAAGTCCCTGCAGATCCATCTGCTGAGCTCAGCACTGGTGGAACATGGCAGCTGGAATGGCTGTGTCTGTTCCATTAACATGTGCTCATGTTTTACCAAAGGGCTGCTAGTTAAAATATGCATCTTTTTCTTCTTCAGCTCCTCTCCTTCAAAGGCACAGCTATTCATCCTCCATTCCTTTTACAAACACGTGATGAATACAGATCCAAATCCTACTGCTTTTCTCGAGATCTGATATTCCTGACATCAAATCTCAAGGATCAAAGTAAAACATTCATTAAGTCTGTCCAGCATTGCCATAATGAAACGGAATATGGTGCTTTAAACATCAAAAAACACCTTTCTCATGAAGTAAGGGAGCATTCACTTCTCTTATTTACCTGATGGCTTGAGATGTTGTCAGAAGTTGTACCAGTCTGGGAAATGCAAATACTGTTTAAGTATCTTAAAAAATGAAGGGACAGACTGCTTGTTAAGTAGTTGGGCTTTTATTTCCTTACCAAAGTATGCCATCATGCTCTGAGTCCTCAGGGAGTCATCTCCAGGAACCATAAAAATGCAATTCCTGGAACTGAGGATTTCAATATTTCATCTCTCTAGCATTCAAGAAAACAACCTTTACAATAAATGTAAGCCTGGGTGTTAAGTACCAATTGACACTTGAATACAGCTGAGTTTTTGTGTCATTTTTATTAAATCTACGCAGCTCATAAATAAATACTTATATAAATGTGGCAGTGGAGCTGAGGTGAAGTTCAGAAACCTACAACTAATTTTCAAATATACAAATTATTTTATGATATCAATAAATTTCTTTCATATCATAAATGATGGGAGGGGGCAAAGAAATCTTGAACATTGTATTTTTCTTTTCAACAAACATTTATGGAGAGGATGAGGACAAGATTTTACACATACAGACTGCTAGGTATGCAGATAGAGGCCAGTTATAAATATGAGCAGTGACATCTTACAGCAGGATATGGGGGGAACATCCTGGATAATCAATTTAAGCTGACAGTCAGTATCACGAGACACATGATATTAGCTGCAGTGGCAGTGTTATCTGGGTGAGAGAAGGGTCAGTTTCCATTAGGAAACCCCATTTTCCAGAGATTTGGAACCTGACACAATAATTGCTAAAACTTGGCATTAAAAAAAGTTTTCCATTCCCCAGCATAATTTCCCCTTGATGAACTGGTGGCTATTTTAGGATGGTTGAGGACAGAAAGGAGAGGGGAAAACCCCACCCATTAGAGCAACATCAGGGGTCTGTTTTCTTTCCACTAGCAAAGGGAGCTGCAGACTTCTGAAAATAACAAATGGTTGGAAATTTTTAGTCACAGCCAGCTCATGGTATAGGCAATATAGTGCCCAGCATAAAGGGACAGAGTACTTTGTACCAAAAGAGGTAAAAAACCAGAGCCAAACAAAGAGGGCAAAGAGAAGCTGCATCCCCCCACTCCTTACCCACAGCTTCACCTTGTTCCCCTGATTTTTCCTCCCTCTCAAGACCTACTCTGCTGTGGCCACAAAATCACTGCACTGCCAATAAATCACTGCACAGGTTGTCCAGATGCCCAACTTTCTGAGGCAGATCTTCATCTCCACTGCTCAGAACCAATAGTCTTATCTGTTTTTTAAACCAGCCCAGATCAAGGCTTGGAGGATTGTAAAAGGAGATTATTAAAGGGCACTACCAGAGAGAAAGTTTGACACCCAAAGAGTAAAACAAACGTGACAGATGTGATGAGAGAGGAAGAGCTAGGAGGAGTGCTATCCCCAGTGATGGGCCTATTAATTGCAATGGGGGGAGATTAAGTGAGCAGCCAAAAGGTCAGGGAGGAAGACCTGGTCTCATGACACCCCATCCAGTGCCATATCCACTAGACTTTCTTTCCTCCTGAGACACAGCAGAAGGTTTTGGGTTTTTTTTTTTTTCCTTCTGAGAAAGGACTGCAGAAATGGTTCTGCCTTCTCCATGCAGCCCTGCTGCTCACAAAGCTTTCCAAGCTGTCACCAGAGCAAATATACATAATTGTCTATTAATTCAGTTCCAAGATGCATTTTTTTTTCACTCTTTATGCTTATAAGGATTTTTAACTCAGAAATGCTCACTTTAAGAAGTAAATAGAGTATTTTCTACTGCCAAAACCTTTAGGCAGTTAAATTTTACTAAGGCTGCTATTGATTATTATCTGCTGAAGGATTTAAGGAGGCCTTGATTAATGAATAATTTTAAAGATATGGACTTGGTGAGGAAAAGCATCTGCAAGTTCAGAGGGTGAGGTTTATCCAAGGCTCTGAAGCCTCAGCAATTGGGCCGTAAAACTGACAAAAGCAGGGTCTGTTAATGAGACTTTTGGCAAATCTGTTAATCCCAACCAAAATTTAAAGCAACTTTTTATCAAAACATCAGCATTTCTGGTCCTAGACTTAAGTAGATCTTTGTAAATGTAAAAAACAGTAAATAAAGAAGTAGGTTTTTCTGGACTCTCCAACAGTTCCTTAAAGTGCTGAAGTTGCTTTGGCTTCTAAAAATGAACAGAAGGATCCAGGATATTTTGTTCCAAGCAGTTTGTTCAGCTCTGTCCTTACATTAATGGGCTGCTGTCCTCAGCTGCTGAGCTGAATCCTGCTCCAGACTGGTGTCACTACTCTCCTCTTGGATACTTCAGCTGAAAATCATCCAGCTGGAATTTGGAAATATAATAGGAAAAAAATTGGGATGTTTTGTTTTTTTTTTTTTTTTTTTTCCCTCTCTAACTTCTGCACAAAATAGAGCTCATTTCCTTTGGAAATAGAAAATGGAGATATAGGCTGATATTGGAGGGAGTGTGAAAAAAACCCATTCACATCCTCTAATATTATAAACAGGACTGAGTGTGATTAGATAGTGATTCAAAAAAAGTAAGTCATAAAGACACTGGCAAGTGTTGAAAGGTCAGTGCTTAGCTGGCCACTTGTGCCCAAAATTCTGGCCAAAGTACTGGAATTTGTCACCACCTCAGCAATTAGAGACTTGCTCAGCCTCTTAAGTAGACAGGGAAAGAAGCAGGAAAAAACTGCAGGAAGACCTTACATTTTTGAGATGCCACGGAATTGTTGAGCTGCCTCTCCCAAGCTTCCTTAGAACTTGCAAAGAGCAGAAAAGTTCAACGGACAGATGATTTCTTTTCCCTCTGTTCAGCCTCCAATATGCTCTTCTCTGCCTTAACTCAGGCAAGAGCTGTGCTAGGCTGCTAGCATGGCTTGTAATATTCTCTGAACTTCTGAATTTTAAACTGGAATTAGTGACCAAGATTGTCAGGCATTGTAATGATTTGAAATTTAGCAAACATGTCACTTGGAGACAATAAAGTTCACTAATATGTTCAGCCATTTTTCACACTGGATATTTAATATGGAGATAAGCTTCAGCTGGGAGATGTATATACTGTTAATAACACTACTACCAAGTGGTTAGGAGAAAAAATATAAAAGATATGCCCACAGAAAGTAATTCTTCTGTTCAATTAATGGTTCTGGACCAGTTCTCATTTGGTTTAAAATCAGCATCACCCCCTAGAGTTACATCAGATTCAGACCCAGCCCCAAACCCCTTTTCCTACATTTGATGAATCACTTCTGTTCTTAGTCTTCACAATAGCAGCAGTTCATTTATTTTGCTAGATCTGTTTTAATTTACCTGTGAAGCCAGGGCTTCCTCCATCTCCGTTACCATAACAGTGTCACATTAACACAATTTTTAAAATGTAAATTGATTTGTTTTGATTGATTTTGTCTGACCTTTAAAAATGAATGAGAGTATTTCAATGGTGTAATAAACCACGTTCAGGGAATCTAAACACTCTAAAATACAACAAATGTGGATAGATTTGCTTAATAGAGCAGAAAACTTAGAAAGTGGTCTCTGGGCTGACAACCAGAAGTTTTGCAGGCTCTTACAGTTCAGAAGACTGCAGAAACTATAATAGGGAAAAATCCCCTGCAGTTATGTGCAGTTATTTTGCAAGGTGTTTTAGGGCATGTGAGCAGTGCCAGAAGGGCACATTCTCTGCTCTGAAGATAAGCAGGTCATTCCCATGCATGGTGGATGCTTCCAGAAGAAAAGGAAAACCACTGTGTTGGAGAACCTGGCCCCTGCCTTACATTTCCTGTCACACTCCATTTCCTCTATAAAGCCAGATGTAGTGAAACCTCACAGAACAGAAAAGAAAGGAAAATACAGAGCTAATTAAAAATATCAAAATATTTTCCATGGCAGAGAGAAAATACAAGAAGGAGCTTTGCAACTAATAAACACACTGCCTTATCTTTTCAAATGTGATAAAAGACAAAGTAGGCAATAAAAGGTACACTGAATGCACAAAACAGTAACAGCCAAGTATGAGTGTGTAAAAGGAAGTGGAGCCAGGGGATTTCAGGTTATTAAGGAAGAAAAAACCAGAAATCCTGTGAAGGAGATAGGCCACCAATCTTCATTTTGATTCCTAGCAAAAGTCTGGAACAAGCTGTCCCCTGGAAGATAAGAGGAGATACGCAGCACATGCTATAGATTTGTCATGAGCCAGATGTGTCACATCCATCCAACTTTCCCTGAGCAGATTGAGGGCTGTGTGAGTGAGGGAGAAGCAACAGGCATCTTTGACCTGAATAAGGCTTTTGACACAATCTCACGTGACATTCTCATTAGCAAGCTAGGCAAATACTCTCTAAATGAAATTGGTATGAGAAGGGTGAAAAAGTGATTGGAAATCTATACATACCAAGTACTTACCAATTGTTCATTATCCAAATGGAAGGGTGTATTGAGTGACATTCTGCAGGAGTCTGTCCTAACTCTGCATTTATTCAATATTTTCATTAGCAGGGATGATGGAATAGGAAGTATGTTTATTAAATTTGCAGAGGATATGGAGCAAGAAGAGACTACAGGCTCATTGAAAATTCAAAATGAACTTGTCTATTGAAGGGACATTCTGAAAATTAGCAGGAAGATGAATTGAATGAAGTTTGTTAGGGAGAAAAAGCAAAGGAAATAATATTTGGACAGGAATGACCAACTGCACCTATCTGAACAGGATGGAAATGGGCTTGGCAATAATTTTATGCACAAAGACCTTGGGGTTATAGCAGATCAAAGGTGGCCATGAGCCAGTAATGTCATTTCTAGTTCAGGCAGGAATGCTGTGAGAAAGCACATTAAGTAATGCATGTATCTGACTCAGAACTAAGAAAGGTTCTGTGACACTTTTGTTTTATTAGAGCACAGTGACCTGAGAAAGATACTGTCCAAAAAACAGCAGCAAGAGTGGTCACAATCTACACTGACACAGCCAGATGTGTGCAACTAAAGAACTGGGGCTCTTTGTGCTACTGAAGAAGAACTTCAGCACTTAAGAAGACCAAAGGCTGTCAGAGATAGAGATATGATAAGAGATATGGTCTGCCTTTCATGTCCATGATGGCTGGAACCAGAACTAATGAGTTTAATTTTTAGATGAGGAAACTTCCTGTTAGACACAAGGGAAATTTTAATGGTAAGGACAAACAAACTCTCAAATATATTGTCTGGCAATGTTATCGAATCTTCAAAATAATGTTTATAGGTAAGTTGGACAATCAAAAGTTAAAAATAATGCAACTATAAAAGATGTGCTGAGGGCATTAGGTGATGAACCTTCCCTTCCAGTTCCATGATTTTATCAAGTGAAGTTATAGACATTCTAAAGAGGTGGGGGTGAGCTAAAGGAAATGACAATGTCTGGAGATGTAATTTGGATGAGTTGAGTGCTCTCTCATGCTGGAATTCCAAGAACTGGACTATGAAATTTTGAGAACAAATATCAAATATCAAAGCTAATGCATCTTTAGGATTGGGAGTCTCTACATATAAAGAGGGAGTGAGGAACAAAAATCTAGTACCTAGAGGCCACACATTCTGATCTAGTTTGTAAAATGCTTAAGAATAAATTCTGAAGAGAAGAAAACCAAAATGAAACACAGAAAAAGTTTTATTGAAGGTTAGTTGTTTCAAACCCAGACTTCTCACTCAGTAAGTTTTTTTCCTTAGTATAAAATGTCCCCCCAGCTCAGTACCTGGGAAATTAATAGTTAAACTGAGCAAGCTGGAGATGAAAGCAAATAATTTAATTAGCAAGGAACTGACTGAAGGGGATATGGCAATGGATTAGAGGAAGTTTTTAGTGAAGCTCCAGAAGGATAAGTCTTGGGACCACTTTTCACTAGGTGGTCTGGCTCTAAAAGTGTAAGTCTTTGCTGATGACACAGGGTTGAGAGTTGTCACTAAGACATTGGAAAACAAAGAAAGAATTGTAGTACTATGAAAAATGCTAGAAATGTAATGTGGTTTCATAGCCAAGGTGCATGTCACACACATGGAGACTGATGAGAGAGCTGATTAGAGAGTTCATGAGCTGGACACAGCAAAGAGGAAAATGCTCAGGGATTTCAGAAGAAAAAAAACATTCTTCAATGACTCATTAATGTGTTGTGAACTGAGTAAGAAGAGCAGCTGAAATAATAGATGGTATCTGTTAAGATATTCCCAGCATTAAGGAGGAAGTATGAGTGCCATTGTGCAAGGCACTGACAAGAACTCAGTCTGAAGACTGGATTTAAGGAGTGGATGCACTGATTGGGTCAGATAAAGGAGAACATATTTTAAGAGAGGAGACTGAAAGTCTTACTCTTCATTTTGCAAATTTGTATAAACCAAAACAGAATAGTAAAGGGAGTAAATTCACAGCCAGAGAGATACACAGGCCAATAGCATGGTGATGCAAATTCCAGAGAAAAGGGTGATTTTAGCTAATGGACAATGTTAATACAAGACTAATGAACCATGAACAATTTTATTTTAGCTACTATTAGGAAGCTTTCACCTTTGTAACAATATACTGATACTGGCTGCTGTGTGGACCTGCTGTTGAATTTACTTAGAGTTTGATCTTTTTCTGAGCAAGGATTCTAAATTGTGTTATATTTTGGGATGGCAAACTCTGCTTTCCCTTTGCACATTGCAACTCTGTGCTCCCACAAACTTTTCCTTCCATGGCTAGAATAAGCAAAAGGGAAGAAATTTTGGGATGTGAGGCTTTGAAACAATGATGTGGTGATACTGTGGTTAAGGGTCACACATATTTCATTGTTTTCAATGAGTATGAAATTCTTTCTTACCCTGACAGTCTCTCAAATCTGAATTCCCTAAGCACTGGAAGGAAGTGGCCTAGTCCATATAACAGTGGGCTTTGGGCCTGGAGGTCTCAGGGCAGCTGTGCTTACCAAGTGAGGGAACATCAAACATCACAGCCTTCCTTCCCTTCCTGCCCCAGTGTAAGATGTTTGTCATGAGCAGCCTTGTGCAAAAGCAGCTATTCTCAAATTAGGGAGAATGGGATAATGTGTCACTTAAAAGCCAGATGGCATTCAAAATGCCAATCAGAGCAAGTCCTGATTTCTGCTAATGTGCTGTCATACATTGCCATATGCACAAGTACCAGTCTAGATTTCCTCCACAAACTGATCATGAGCTATTTCCTGTTAATTATTTAGGGTATGTAGCTGATTACCTAAGAACAGCCCTCACTGCTCAATTAGACATCTCAGACTTTTAGAGACAAGAAGAATAAGCAATACGAGGCAAGCACCTGACATAATAACCAGCTTATGTTCTACTTCACTTATTAATATGTTTCCACATGTAAAGGCAAACATTATTATTGCTTAGAGAATAAGTATTGCAGAGCAGTAATACCAAGCAAACAGACTTGTGGCACACATGCTCAGCAATGTCAAATAAGAAGGGATTTGATCGTGGTCAAACTGAGCTGTTGGCCAGAAATCCAGGCGACATTTATTTTGGAAGCTTTCTAACAGCTGTCCCACTGGGTCCACTTAATGATAAGTGTCTCTAATGTGTGGCAATGCTGGTCAAACACCAGAAATAATCTGTTTGCTCTTTCCAAAAATTCCAGCCAGCTGGTCAGAGAATAAAGGAATTTCATAATGAGAAGATTCATAATTTCCCTCTGTATTCTGTATGGAAATATTTGGCTGCATTTAATTCTTTCTTATTTACTACTATGGCATCAACACATATTTAGATTTTGAATATAAATTATGAACCTTTAATGTAACAATTGCACAGACAGTATTTTTCCTATTGTGCTTAACATAGAGATGTTAGAAATAAAGTCTTCAGAGTAACGGAGAGTAAGTTTTCAAAGTATGTCTCTAGGTAAGAAACATGGGAATCCTCAATGTCTTGTGGACTTCAGAAATTCCATAGTGCATATGTCAACAGCATGACAGCAGAAGAACGTCCATAGCAAGTCAAATAAAAATCCACCCAGTCCAATAGTGTCTTCAGGAATGGCCAGGACTAGATGCTAAGGCAAAAAAGAGGACAATTAAAAGTTGGCATAAACCCTCCACATCAGCATCAATCAAAGTAAACAGGCTGGGAACAGCAAATGGAATAAATGGAAAAAGTAGTGTGAGAAGATTAAAACTAAAAGTAAAAAAAAAAAA
>VZRH01002012.1:620828-646674 GCA_013397555.1 Urocynchramus pylzowi
AAAGAAAAAAAGAAAAGAAGAGAGAAAAAATTTAAAAATCCAAGATTGGCCTACACTCCTTAAACTACATTATGCAACCCACCCCCACAATGTATGCTCTGTCCAGCATATTTTTTTTTAATTCTATTAAAAACCCTCCAACTCCTTATGATATTCTAGCAAGCACCCCAGAGGCCTATTAGCAACCTCCCCAGATTCACTTCAAGGCAATACTCCTGTAACTGAAATCAGCTGTCTCATTGCTTCTGTGCAAGCCAGCACACTTGGATTCAATCAGAATACTGTTTGCTCAGAAAGTTGGGAAAATAGGTTTATTGCTCCTGAAGCCTGTAACAAGGCTCTCAGACTCACAGAACTTAAAGCCAGAAGCACAAAACTGGCTCACCCCCTGTGCAGGTTCCAGATACTCTTTGCATCCCTCTGCTAAATC
This sequence comes from Urocynchramus pylzowi, assembly GCA_013397555.1. Taxonomy (NCBI): domain Eukaryota; kingdom Metazoa; phylum Chordata; class Aves; order Passeriformes; family Fringillidae; genus Urocynchramus; species Urocynchramus pylzowi. The sequence continues at coordinate 621,259 of VZRH01002012.1, forward strand.
CTATACTCAGCAAAGGCATCCAGGTTTGTCCTGATGCAGTGGACACTCGACTTGCCATGGTAGCTCATCATTGCTGTATCATCTTTAAGTTATTGCCCTGGATCTATTGCCTCTCTGGCTTTCCAGTGTTATCTTTAAGTCAGAGATATCAGAAGGATACCTTGTCCCTAGTGTTAGCCTAACCAGTGCCAGAAGTAGAGGTAAACCCACCCCTTTGCTCCTAAAACCACTCCTCCTGAGCCATGGCTCCTGTTAGACCTTTTTGCCACTGCAGCAGAATCATCCACAGTTTTCCCATGTCAAGGGATTTTTAAATCCTGTCCATCATGAGCTTTGGATTTATGACAGAGTTCAATGCCAGTTGGCTTCAATGGTCATTGAATTGCACTCTGGAGGATTTCTGAGATACAAACAGCAGAATGAATTGGAGTACTGCATCCCTAGAGATTGGCTCTAAGACAGTCTTATGTCTTCCCTTGGCTGCAAAACTGCACAATGGACGACTAATTTGCACTACTGTGGAAGAACTGTATTCCAGTAATCAGGTTTTCAGCTTTAAAAAGCCAGGCTTCAGAAAAAACCTTGGCTTCAGAAGAGAAAAAAAAAAAAAAATAAATGGTGAAATATTTCCATTCAAATCATCAGTACCTATGTACAAAAGACAGAACTCTGATTTACACAAAAATTGTATTTCACTCTCAGGAAAGGAAAAATAGGAAAGTCTGATCTGGAACCTGCTGAGTTTCCCCAGCCAAGAGAGCAGAAATAGAAGATGGTAGGCACAGAGACTTTGCAACTCTGCAAGTGCCTTGTGAGTACTTATTGAAGCAAAGGATTTTGTGAGAAAACTGGAATCTGCTCATTATGAACTAAGTAAAAGCTTCTTCAGCTGCAGCCAACTGCAGTTTAATTTAAACTGTATTCATGCTGACAAAAGCATAGTGGCTAAATTGCTTGCACTAATCACACCCTGCCCGTGTACTTTGCTTACAGATGGTCATTAATATCATAATGATGACCTGTGACAGACAGGCTGCAGTTTGTACAGCTATCCTATTTAGCTTACCCAGGATGAATTGTCCAGCTGCAATTCAGCACTGGATAAGTGGAGAGTTTAAAGAGAACAGTGATGTGAACTGCACTCTGTGTGAGAAGACAGCAGGCAGCTCAAGATGACTCTGCTAAACAGGGTGTTTTCTACTTGCCTGTCTTCAGTGGGGTGTATCTTGAAGCTTAGGGTCATACATACAAATATGAGACAAAGAAAAACAGAACTAGTCCATTTTGTCCTCAAGATGATATTTTCCCAAGTTATTTGACACATTGGATTAGTTTTCTGGGAAGGACAGCTGTGGTTACAGAATCACCATACCTGGTGACAAATCCTGTCACATTTTGTTGTAGATGGGAATGAGGAATAGAGTCTCTTACAAAACTTGAGTTTCAGAAGCTCTTCTGCCCCTTTTAGATGGGAGGAGAGGTGTTCCTGTTCTCCTGCCCTTATACTTCACTGGAAAATTGCCCTTACAGACTGCTTTGGCTGTGATCCTGTCACTTAGCTGCCTTGTACTGTTGAATATTTGTTGAATTTTATCGGTGAACTCTCCATTCTAAATTCAAGACTTCAAACCAAAGTAAACTAACTTCCTCTTAATTTGTCTCAAAACCAAGACACCCACAAAGCTAATAAAGCTGTGCTTTCATGAACTTTGTTCCTACCCCCTGAATTTACTGACTGTTGTTATGTTAACAGTAGGAGCCTGAGTGAATGATTTGGACTAACAGGATACTGATTTCCAAGCAAGTAGGAACATCTGGTACCTGAACTAAAGATAGCTCAGAATCATGTCTAAAATTCACACAAAAATATTTAATCCAGAAATCTAAAATTTTGCATCCAATTCTTCATTCCTCCTGGTATTTCAGAAAACCAAAGTCCCAGAAAATTTCAAAGCTCAAACCCCCTTTCTTTCTGCCCCTTCTTCTGTCTGCAGGATGTTGGGAGGTGGGGCTATACCTGGCATGCACTTGTGCAATAGGTGTTTGAGAAAAGGAAACTCTGGTGGCTTATCTCATCAAAATATGACAGCCCAGCCACTTTCTGTGTTCTTTCACTCTAATACTATGTCAGTTCTACTTAGGCTTCCCTTATCAGCTGGCATCTGCAATGCCCTTTGTGTGGTGACACAAAGATGCAAAGCCTTGAGTGGATGTCATTGCCTCTCTCATTAGACATCACACTTTCATCTGAAGCAGTAAGCATGTTTTCTGTCTGCTCACCAGTGTCATTACACCTCTATTTAACAGCAATTCTTGGTGCCTTAAAGGTAATTCCCATGAAGGATGATAAGGAATATCAAGTTGCATAACATGTTGCTCTTTGCTGCCTGTGAACACACTGATTGGATCAGCTGGGCTCACCAAAATTTCAATACACACACACAGACAATCTGTTAAAGCACTCACATGCCACAACAGTGAGCCTGGTTCCCAGCTGCAGATTAGACATCAATTGTGACTTTCAAAGAGCAAGTTAAATGCCATGCAGAATTCCTGGAGGTGCTGTGTTTTGTATATTAAAGTGGGTCGAGTCTTAATATTGGTTCCCAGCTATCAGTTCCCAGCAGCCATGAGTGAATTGCTGGATGATGTGGCAAAAGCACTGCCTTTGTTTGGAATGAGTAGCTTGTTGCACTGGACAAGGATCACAACTTTTTTATTACTGAAATAATGGTTTGTGAAAATTTTTCATTGAGTTTGGTTTGCTTTGAACCTCTGCTTGCTGGTCATATTGTTTATACATACTCAGATACCTCTAGGATATCTCTGAGACTATTCATTAACCCCAAAAGTTTTGTGCATTTTAGCATGAATCACTGTTATTCAAGTAATAATATAATATCTACTGAAGTATTATTCCTTATTTATCAGAGGAAGTACAACTGAGAGCAGATTGCACAGCACACCTTGTGTGTGTAAGGGCAATAACCAAGGCCAGTCATCTCTGAAACAGCACACACAGAGAAAATTCTCCACCATAACTATTTCTGTGTGAGAAAGATGATTCCCACCAGTCTGGATTATTCTGTAAAATAATTAATTAATCCAAAGAAAAAGGATTGTGTTGTTAAAGAAGGTTATTTGTAAAGCAATTCACCAGAAATAGAGGTACAGTACTTCCACCTTAGTGTTTCCTTTTGGATTTAGCCTGAGTATGGCCAGGTGCAAGCCTTTCCATCTAACTAAGGCTTTTTTATGAGTCAAAAATGAGGCTTAAACTGTTTGCAGATTTACTGGAGATAGAAAGGCAAACAAATGTCTTTGGATTATTTAATGCTACTGCAAAATGAGACAGTCAAATCTCAGTGTTTCACTAGAAAACTTGCAATTCACCAAATTGAGCTGGACCAAATCCCCTGCAGCTACAAGCCACAGGGGCTCTGCTGGAATCCATATAAATGCATCCATTCCAACCCAGATTTGAACTATAAGCCTTAAATCTAGTTTAAGAATTTAAATGCTTCACAGCATGGGGTGATTTTAGGTTTTAACCCATAGTCTTTTCACTGCCACAGTACTTGTATTGGTTGCCCATTGCACAGAAAAGCTACTGAAAAAAACATAAAATAGTTGAATAACTTATTGAGCCCTAGGTATGGTGGCTGCAGGGCAATGTACAGAAACTGTTCTGCCAGCCACAGTAAAGCTGATGTCAGGAAAATGGAAATTCTTGCTACTGCAATGGTAGACATCACTTGTAATAGGGGTAAGAGAACAATTTTCAGAGACAAGCCCAGTCTTTGAAGTGATAGGATCTTTTTCAGCTTTTCTAAGGAATGCAGGGGGACATTGTATGTCTGAGCAACACCATTTCCACTGGAAGTGTCTGATAGAGGTTGGTGTGTTTGCAACCCCAAGGCAGAGCACTCCTTTCAGACAGAGCTTCTGGTTTCAAGTCCTTTCCATATTGCATTTTCTTTTCTGTGCACTCAGAAATCCATTTATAGCTCTTATGTGACGTCCAGTGAAAAGTAACAACTCTGGGTCAGTTCCTCAGGTGGCATAAATCAATGTGGCTGCACTGACTTCAGTATTGCCATCAGATGTAGCTGAAGGTCTGGCTCTGCTGACATTTAATTTTTGTGTTGGAACACGAACATGTGCACAAACACTGAGAGCCTTTAAATGTTTTTATTCAGGGGGAAATGTACTCACTTTACCAGCATCTAACAGCCCTCCAGCTTTCAGCTCTTTCTAAATAACTCAGACAAGGAAATCAATCAACACACTTTTTTTCCCAAGCTTACAACAAAGTGCAGTAGATTTACTCTAAGTACTAGATTTTTTTTCTCCTGGTATATATGTGTATCTGAGCAAAAAACATAAATAACATAAAAGTTCCAGTTAATATACCTCTGAGCAGGAATGTGTTTTTTTCTTTTATTTATGATTTCCATGGCTGTGTTCTGGCAGTGACATTATTCATCTCTTTATTCTCAGTTCAGCAGATCTGTCTGCAGGTGACACACGGAGCAAGTGTACAATCTGGAGTGCATGATAGGAAAGCCAGGTAAATAAAACAACATCTATTTGCAAGACAGTAGAAGATTTTAGTCCTGAATTTCTCACATTATTCCTTCAGTTCCCTGTGCAGTGTTTGCTGTGTCTGGCCTGGGGAGTAATCACCCCTCACACACTGAGCTCATTGAGGTTTGATAAAGCAAGAGCAAAGGCAGGTCAGGGCACACAGCTGGGAGGCATTAGGACAGTGATAGCTGGGGCCCTGGCACTGATCCCAGTAATGGGCACAGGGAAAGAGCCAGGGGAGCCTTTGCCATCTAAAATGAGAGGCTGCAGCAAAGACAGCAATCCAGAGAGCCAGTGATTAAGCATCCATCCTGTTCCGTGTTATCCAAACCCACTTTGTGCCTTTACTCCAGAGGACAACATAATGAAGCACCCAAATCTAAGCTTTGTGGAAAACAGTCTGGAACTGGGAAAGGAGGCACCTTTTTGCCCTGTTCCCCAATGCCAGCCATTCATGGAAACACTGACAGGCACTTCAGTTTGCTATGCTGTCACATCCTTCTGGGCTGGGCAGGTTTCTCAGCTTTTCTGTGAAAAACAAGCAGCAAAGCCTGTGGTTCATTTTTTCCTAGCTGAATGCCATCCCCAGTTTGTAGTCCTGACCCAAAAAAATCTCACTGGTATTTCAGCCCTGGAATCTTGGGTTTCCTGGCTGCACAACAGAAGAGAAGGACATCAAGCAGCAGGACACTGCTGTGTCTGAAGAGCATGGATGATGAAGTCTGTTGCCTGAGAAGGAAATTTATTAGGAAGATAAAGAGGGGCCATGATAGATTAAATGTTGCTGAGAGATGAAGTAGATATCCTTAAGGGTCTGGGCAATTTCTTCATCCCAGGAAATGGAGGACCTGTAATATTCCAGAGTCCATGCTTTCCTTGAGGGGAATAGAAATGCTAAAGAAAAAGCCCTCACTGCAGAAGAGAAGATAATAAGGCAATTAAAGCTCTCAGTACTATTAAGAAGTTGACAAAGCACCAGGATTAGATGAAATACATCACTGAAATCAGTGTGGAAAGAGCAAATAAAATCGAAAAGCCTTTGGAGAAGAATTTTGATTGCTTACTAATGGCAATGCTAGTATCAGAGGATAAGGTAATTTCTGTACATAAGGAAGGACAAGGTTAAAAATGGGCATATTTCACCTGAATTTCAGGAAATTAGTCAATAATGTATCTCAAGACGAATTGATTTGAAAGGTCAAGCAGGATGGTGACATTGCTGCAAGTGGGAAAATTAGCAAAACTGGTCAGGTATTACCCTTTGTCTGACAGCCAAAGGTTCTAATAAGTTGGTGGGAAGTGTTAAGAGGAAGCAATCTATGTTACCAAAATTCATAAATAGGCCATCCTCTCTGGCCACATTCTTTATGCTCCAAATACTCTGCAAAAGCCTGAAAGGTTATCTGCATTCATCAAGGTACCCTCACCAAGTTTGCAAAGGACACAGAGCTGGGAGGAATGGCTGAGAGGGGTCATGCTAGGAAGGTTCAGGGGGATCTTGTAAGTGCCTATAAATATCTGATTTATAGGGTACAGAGGATAGAGCTAGGCCCTTTTCAGTGCTGTCCAGTGAAAGGACCAGAGGGCACAAGCTGAAATGCAGGAGATGCAGTCTGAGCATCAGGAAAAGATTTTTTACTGTAATGGTGAGCAGTGGAACAGGTTACTCAAAATTGTTATGAAGTCTCCCACTTCAGACTTATTCAAAAGTCATCTGGACACAATCCTGGTCAGGTTGCTCCAGGGGACCCTACCTGGGCAGGGTAATGGGACCAGATGACTTCCAGAGGTCCCTTACACCTGTAAGCTGTCTGTGATCCTGTGCTATGTGTTTTCTGTTGTTTTTTTCCTGGCTGTTTTACATTATCTGAGTACCCAATGATACAAGAAAATAGGTTATCTAAGATCAGATGAAGAACACAAGGTTTATCAGATATGGCTCTGTCTCCTGTCTCTCTCCCCAGGTGTTCCCCAGTGACAGAAAAAATACAGCATGATCAGTCCCACCCAGTGATCCAGCATTGTCCCATTTTGGTGCACTCTAGTTAAAATATAAATAAAAAAATAAGTTGTCCCCACCTTAATACACTCTGGCAGTAAGTTTCTCCTTGGGGTCTGTGCTCACTGGAAGAAGAAAAACCACAATGGGTCTTCCAGAGAGACTTTTGTTTCTTTTGCCCTGAAAAGCAGGAATATCTAATGGAGTGCTTCCTGCTGTTGAAGTTGTTTGATATTTTGATCTGATGCAAAACTATCAGGTCAGCTAAAAGAAGTGATTTGTAATGCATGAATGAGTCCCAAACATATATTTGTCTAAATAACTAAACTTATTCTTGTTCATAACCTTAGCTAAAAAAAGCACACAGATTTTATAAAAAAACACATTCTTAGACTTTTTCATGATAATAAGAACTGAAAAGTAATTAACAATTCCATTATGAAAAAGTTGGTTTTCAAAGGAAAAGTGGTTATTTCAGCTTCCCAAACTGTGAAGAAAAAAAAAAAATCATGACTAGAAAACAAAATGCAGGGCATTTAGGTATCTTGGCAAATAGATATTACAGGATTGTTTCCATATTTAAATCCATCTTTTCTTATTTTGAATAGTATTGGAAAGAAGGCGTATGATTATTACCTGCAAATGCTATTTTCTGGAGATAGAGCAATGTGGAGATATAATTAAAAGTTGTGGAGCAAAGTTTCTAAAAGAAAATTCACATAATCATAAAAAATCCCTGATAGCAAGGACTAAATGAGTTTTGTGGAATAACAACTAAAAAAAGAAACATTTTAGGACTGAACATATTATATGTTAAAAATTAAATTCTATTCTATGTAGGAACCTTTTTCCACTGACAAAGGAATGAATTTGATGGCTCAATGAGATTTTCCATCTCTAATGTTTATGATTCAGTATATTAAATATGACCTAATTTCTATGATATACGATGCATACAGGAGGCATATGAGATCCTGTAAGAAAAAAAAAAAAAAAATCAATTGATTGGTGGGGATAGACTACTTAAGAGCCAGTGAAATTAAATCAGAGAATCATCAAGGTGTCAGAGAGAGAAATGGAACTTCCTGAATTTTGACAGCCACCTTTGCCATATTGAAGCCATCAAAGACACATTGCCTTTCCCTGTTCGTCAGTGCAGTGGTGAGTAACTTCTGTGTGTGCGTCACCAAACTGAAGTGCTCCCCTTCCAGAAAGTCTGTGTAAATTATGTGCATGGCTGCAGAGGTGCAGATGGGTCTGCAGACTGGATAAGATGTGCCCATCACCCTCCCTTTTTCATTTATTCCCCTAATCAGACAGCAGCTCTGAACGTGCTTGTGAAAAGCACTGGAGGCAGCAACCAGAGGCCCTGGAAAAGGTGCTCATCTCGAAATGGGCCATCACAGGAACCATGAAGAGAGGCAGCAGAGAACCAAGAACACAATTGGACTGGAGAGCCCATGCCCTCACTTTCCCAAATGAAACAGACTTGATGCTTTCTTTTGGAGCACGGGGTGGATCTGAGGGGATGTGTGATACTGAAGACCTTGTGGGATAACCACTTTGTCCCCACAGCCCACCAGAATGGGTTGGAGGAGATGCCATCCCCCTGGTGAAGGCTACTTAGGGTAATTGCACTCTTGCTGTCTGGCTGATGAAGCTCACACAGGATGGTGAGAGAACAGTGAACTGGCCCTCTTGCTCTAGGACACAATCAATACTGAATTAGCCTTTAATTATAAGTCTTTTAATTATTCAGTGTTGACTTATAGTATGAAGCAGCAGCTGTAAATCTTTCTAAAGCAAAAGCTTTGATTCCTGGTATTCTCTCATTATCTCCTATACTGTCCTTGTGCAGGAAAATATAAGAACTCTATTGACATAATTTCATAATTTTTGCAAGAGTAATCTAGGATCCATGCTGCTGCTCAGCAAGGGCCATAATAAATTTTAAAGCCTCTGGCTGTTCTTAGGTGGCATTACTAAGCAGAAAGTGATTTGCCTGAAGTTTGATAGATCTTAACAGATTTCACTGTAGCAACGAATAATTTTTATCTCCAATTCATGAAAAAGTCTGCACCAAATTGCTCTGAAGGTAGTTATAGAGAACTACAGTGTTGATTCCAACATAATACAGTCCTGAGCCTAAATCTATCACTACCTACACTAGATTTGAAAATCCTCGTTTTCTCAAAAGAGATGTGTTTTGGTCCTCATTTATAATGCACTCAGAAAGATATGTTTATGATAGAAACATCTGTAATACATCAAATATCTGTATCTACTTAAATATCTACAGAGAGAGAAAGGTCTGTTTTGCCCTGGCTGTTTACTCTTTGTAAAAGCAGTACAGACTTTTACCCTTATTTCGTGCATTGCAATAAAAGATAAAGCAATTGAGAAAGTGAACCTTGTGACACTTGAGATAAAACTTAAAAATTTATTTTGAAAGGGTTTTCTCCAAGTCATAAACTACATGAATTTCAAGGAAGGGTGGTCTGCTGTGGGCAAATAATTTCTTGAATCAGCATTTCTGCACTGAAACTGCTGCAGCTTGGGGTGCTGGCTTCCATCCCACAAGCAGGAAAGGGGATGCATCCTCTCCCTCTTACAGACTCACAGCCCAGGCTGGTACACACATCCCACTTAACAATGAGATGCATTTTACTCATTACCTGGCAGTAGATGTAATATTAAAAATTTCCTCAAGCATTCTGTTGTGTTTGGGGTGTTGAGACACCAGTCTGTGCCTTCCTGGGACATGGGGTGAGAGGACATCCTATAATTTCTGCTTCTGTTTATGTCAGTGAACCTGCCCCATTCCCTTCTGTTGTTTCTCCATTTGCTTAGAACTGAAAAATAGATACACAAACCAAAAAAACTTGAGGAAAAAAATGACCATTTTCTGAGACTGAGAACTTGAGCATTGGGTTTGCCATAGAAGCTGTGGCTTCTCCAATGTTCTCCTAACTACCTGCCAAACCTAACTGTCTGTCCTTGAGATAATGAATATGCAAGAGACAAAGTAGCTGAGCTGCAAGATTCAGCAGTTCTATCCTTATGTAATGGTGTAGTAATTGGTCTAGTTTTACAATTCACTGGCATTTATCAGGATGATTGCTCTTCTCTGCTCATAATCATAGTCTATTATTTCTCACATTCTATAAATACCATAAAAAAGAAGTTTCTTGAAAAAGCACCAGTAAATAAATCCCTCTGCCAAAAGTTTATAAATTGTGTGTTACTGTGCATATCCCAGCAGCAGCAGTTCAAGCATTAATGACTTAGCCTTTCTTAATCACTTTTTTAATTACAAAAACCAGACAGAACTTATTATCAACAAATTACTTGGTATAACATTATTGTTCCTTCTCAAATCAAGATCATGTTGGATGTGTTAAAAATGCATAAATAAAGCCAATGCCAAACAATTGCAGAGCTTGAATTCATTCAGCACTTGACTTTTACAGATGTTCTCACAGCAGTGATTTTTAGGTTATTTTTCCATCTTGTCCTGTGTTATCTTTTGTTCTCCAACATGGAGCTTCATTCCAGTGAAGACAAGGGCATAAAGTGATAATCCATTGGTACATTCTTTGCTGTCTCTCATTAAAACTGGCAAGAAATAATTACTTCATATTCGTTCTCATTAACAGCTAAAATTGTCTTCCACTTTCTTATATTAGCAATAATTTACATTTAGTACTAAATCTATTAACTGGTGTCAGGTCCTTGGGTCAGAACTCTCATTTTCCAACTTCTCAACTCTTTTGCCCTATCTCAGGAGGACAGTCCCTGCTGTCATACAGCAAGGTGTGCTGGCAGCAATATCACTGTGTGATCTCCTCATATGGGCTAAATGGCATCGGCAATAATGGGAAAATGAATGATCATGATCTCTGCCTCCCAAAGTAATCCATACCTGCTGTCCTGCTGGACTTTGCTTTGTTATAACACAGGGTTGATATATGGTCAGTGATTAAAATCCCAGAGAACTGAAACCACCTTTCTCTACATCCTTAAAAGCATGGAGTTCTGGAGAAATACAGTGTCAGTATTAAATGGCCCTGAAATGAAAGCTTGGAGGACACGAATACTTGCATGGAATGAGAAGACTGAAAACTTAACCTAGACTGTACATTTCATGCCTCTCCCACGTGTTTTATTGAATTGCAGTGGTGCAGCTAAAGTTAAAACAGACAGACCTCAGACTATGCAGGTGCAGGAAGGAGACAGAACAACAAACCTCTCTGGAAAACTCTGCAATAAAACTAAAGTGATGCCATGGACTCTCAACAGCAACAAGAATTTTTGAAAGGCACACTTCAATGGATGAGACTGATAGTTTTATGACACTTTAAGAAATCTCTTTGAATAGGAAAAGACTGTAATAGTTTTGTACTTAAGACCACAACAAGGAATTCCTGGAAAACTTTCAATTTATGCTGCTAATTTTTATTAATGGAACTTGGCTGAGTTTCAGCCAGGATCAGAGAGGGCAAAGAAATCTTTAAGATATTAGGAGGAGTAAAATGCAAGTATAACAGACATCTTAAGCTCACTGGAATTTCTTGTCAGCAGACTCACATCTATTTATCAGGACAGAGAAAGGAAGAGGCATGGTACTTGGTGCATGGTACTGTTTGGTTTTTTTGTTTTTTTTTTTCTTTTTCCTGACAGATGAAAATTATTCAGAAAGCTGCTTCTTTTCAGAAGAAAGGGTTCAGAAAGGAAAATTTCAGATATTGTGTTGATTTAAGCTGCACCAAGATACCTTCAGGTTTTAAATGCTCATGAAGAGTTATGGATACCATTATCCTTATTTTTCCTTTACCATGACAAAACAGACAGGAGTGAGAGCTGCCCAACAGCTACTCCCAGAGCTCTTATTGGTCCTGCATTCCCCTGTTTGGGTGTGAGGGCTCAGAGCACCACACTGCTTTGTGCAGGTTTTGAGCAGGATGAAATGCCCTCCCTTCCTCCCTATCCCTCCCATGCCCCTCTCAAGCAAGCAGAGGTGATCCCTCTGAGCAGTTAAAATGTGTTACTGGGGCTAGTGGGTGAATTGTAAAGATAATTCTCCTCTGAGTTTAGCACAAAAAACACAGGCAGAGAGGAATTGCCCTGTTCTGGATATTTCCATAAGCAGATTGTATGGAAGGAATCTGTTTTAAGGGAATGGTTTGCAGAGCTGCCAACATTCCAGCCTGTTGCCCACACTCTCCTGTCTGTGGCCATGGCTGCCCCATCTCCCCAGGAGCAGGCATGGCCTCGGGCACAGTGTGATCCCTGGTCCTTCTGCTGGCCCCGTGTGGCAGCTGGGGCACCCAGGGCACTCCGTGCCCACACATGGCACTGAGCAGCTGCTCCCTGTTTTCCAGGAGCTCTTCCAAACCTCTCAGCTCTATTATGCAAGTCACCCCATCTCTTCCACCACTGGGTATCTTCCCAGCCAGAGGTCGTTTTGCATCTCTGCCTCCTTGCCTTGTGCTCTAAGGCTCTGAATCTGTTGTACCTCAACCAGCAGCCCCTGGCTCCTTTGTGCTTTGGTTTTGCTCTGGAGGCTCCTGGTTTAATCCTGATGCAAACACACAGGGTCCTGTTCTCTGATCTTTTTCACTGCCCAGCTGCACATGTCACTTGGGCAGCTGGTACAGCCAGCCCTTCTTGGAAATTCCTCACTTTCTCCCAAGTGTCTTTGAAACAGCCAGGGGAAAATGGGCGTTCATAGAATATCCTGGCACTCAAATTCTTGCTGATGACTGAAATGACCAGTGGAAGCTGCACAACCAGGTGTCATTATCTGTGTCATTACACAGATAGCCAGGTCAAATTGCAAAGAATGAGACTTCCCCCAAATACTCCATGATTTATGCAAATACAAGAAATTAAAAGATAAGTAAATTTTTAAACTTAAAAAATAACTTTTTTTCCTTGAATGCTGTGAGTATTTGTAGTCTCCCTTTTTCGTTTTGAATCACAGGCTTTGTCAATTTTCAGATAAGATTTAATGTTAAAGTTAGAATGTTTTAATGTGAAGAAAAAAAAAAAAAAGCTTTTGATTGTNTTCCCCCAAATACTCCATGATTTATGCAAATACAAGAAATTAAAAGATAAGTAAGTTTTTAAACTTAAAAAATAACTTTTTTTTTCCTTGAATGCTGTGAGTATTTGTAGTCTCCTTTTTTCATTTTGAATCACAGGCTTTGTCAATTTTCAGATAAGATTTAATGTTAAAGTTAGAATGTTTTAATGTGAAGAAAAAAAAAAAAGCTTTTGATTGTAATCTCTAGGGTCAAATAAGAAGAAAGAAAAAAAAGATCAAAATGCTGCCATTGTAAAAACTTGTCAGAGATTTAACTGTGACATTCAGGCATATCATTAAAATTTGCTTTACAACCGCTGCTACTGCAGTAGTATGAAGGAAGGTGAAAAAATAATCTTTACCTTTTCCCGAGAAAATTAGCTTTCATGTAAACATACACTGAATTTTATTTTTGTCCTCATTACATGTGATGGTTTTATTTTTCTCCTCATTATGTGTGATGGTCAGACTGTTGATGCAAAGACACTAAAGCCTCAGGGTCTGTCCCCAGTTAATTGGAGCAACAGAGGCCAGATTAGAAGGGCTCAGTGCCCACCTGGCACAGGCAGTGGCAAAGCTGATTTGAGGTGTCCTACTCCAGGCTCAGGACAGGTCATTGTGGTCCCATGGCAGCGTGATAATCTCCAGCTTTACAGACAAAAATTTGCATCTGAATGCAGCTGGCCACATTGAAAGGTTTATTCTCCTTCAGATTTTCCTCACGGACTTTCTGGTGGATGGTGCAGCAGCAGAGTTACCCACTGTGTCCGTGGGAGCTCCCACTGGGGCTTGGGTCACGCTCATATCAGGTGGTTGTTTATGCACATGGGCTTTCCTCCATCTCAGGGGGACTGCTGGGGTGGGGCTTGGCACTTGCAGAGCTTTTCCTAAGGTCCTCCTGGAGAAATGAGGGGTTTCCCTGTGGCTGGGCAGATGGGACAGCTCCTGCATTAGCTTGGGGAGGTGTCCACGTGGTCCTCATGAGATCCTGATGAAGCCTCAGCACCACCAGCAGCCTCGGGACACTGCCTCTGCCTTCACTTTGTCTTTTTTCAGCTCCCTCTCTCTGAGATCTGTGTGCTCAGTTTTCACCTCCCCATCACAAAATGGGGTGGAAAAGGGGTGAGTGGGGGAAGACATGAACAAATATGCAAGGGAAAAAATGTGTTCCTCTTCTGAGATGGCACAAATTGTTTCCAAAAACAGGGTTTCTTATTGACACTCAAAGAACAAATATAATTTCTTAATTCTTAGACTTTGTGTTGTGCTAGACCTTTCTTTCATTTTCCAACCACGGCAAATTGCAGATAATACCAGAATATTGTTTGATGTTTCTGAGGTAAATTTCACATAAATGAATTTCTTGTTATACCCATAACTTAAATGTCCTTCTACATTAATGAGAGAGTCAGTCTCCATTTATTGCACTATAACAGGTACTGCAGCCTAAATAAATAAAATAATACAGAATAGTCAATTCTGCTGGCCCAGCATCATGTATCAATTTGCACTAATAAGTTAATTTCCATAATTGTTATTCAGAACTAACATAATTTGAAAGAAGAGAGGTCACAATGGTCATGATGCCCTGAGAGGATTTTGCCTTGCTGAAGTCAACACATTGAAGCCTCTGAAGGATTCTGGAGAAAATAATGCCCATAACCCAATCATTCAGTTAATGTTATTACTCATTTATTTGTTTTCCATCAGCGAGATACCCAGTGACCTCCAAAACAAGACTGTGCCTTTGACACACAGACACATCACATTTGTTCTATCTCTGCAGATCCTGAGACTTTAAAATCCAATGGTAAGTCTTCCAGAGGACCTTTAAAAGTGCTGCCTGCATTTGTCTTTGCTGTCTATTGGAATAAGCTGGAGCACAGCAACAGAGAGTGCTCTTTGTGCCTGGTAAAGCAAATAAACCTCCTTCAACTTGCTTTTTGTCTCTCTTGCTGAGACCCCTTCAGTTTTGGTAACATTTAGTTAAGAGAAGACGCTGAAGTGTGGTGCTGCTTGAACACAAGGCCCTGTTGAGCTAACTCAAGCAACACTGACATTTTTACTAAAAAAAGATGTATCTCACAGGGAATTGCTGGTGAAGCTGCTATACATCAGATTAGGATGTCATCTGCTACATTTTATTTTGTCACTTAAAATTAAATGCATTTGTAATACGTAGAGTACTAAAATCAAATCAGGATTTAATCCATTTTAGAAACATGTTCTATTAAAGGGAGAAATGTGCATGGCAAACTCGGAATGTTATAGAACATTTGCAATAAATATCAATGACATTCTTTGGCAATTTTATTTTTGCCTATAAGTTACGTATGAGACGCTGACCTTTCTAAATATTCTACACAGATAACGTGATCCTTAATACAATGGTGAAATATTATTGCAATTATTGTTTGCAGAACTGTGGGAGGGGTTGCAGAAGATGGTTTGGCTAAAAAGGAATAAAATAGATGAGTGGATTGGACTACTACATCGGAGCTTACAGTGATGTTTTCAGTGATGACAGGGGACTAAAGGCCTTCTTTTCTTGTTTTGCTTGCTGATCAAAAAATAGAAAGAATGAGCTGAAAAGCAAATTAAAATCAGTTTATTTAAAGGTCATTTCTAGTGGAAAGAAAGCTTAGAAAATTGCAAAATAGGCATTATTCACAGAACTTTCTATTCTCCCTCCCCTAAATAGAAAAATTTGCTTAGAATAGACAGAAATTCACAGAACATTTCAATTAAATTGAATTTGAAATTTCTATGTGAGTTAAAGCTTAACTCTACATTTTCCATCCACTTGCCTTTAATGTCTGATGCTCAAAAGTTACCAAAATGGGAAGGTTGAAAGTAAAACAGATGCAAGAACAACAATCTTACAATATTTGTCGTGATGGGGAGTTTGGAAATGCAAACAGAATATACTGACCCTTGAAATGAAGAACATATGGAGGAGAAATGTGATGATCTTTTTAAACCAAATTAAAGCCTCAGAGATGTCCTTTCACAAGGGTGGAACTACCACAATTACAACCACCAATGGGTGGTTATACGATATATAATTCTATATATTTATTATTTATATCTATAATTATAATGTAATTTTGAAATATATGACCTATATAAATATATAACCATTGCTGCCATGTGTGTAGGTCTTGGTGGGTGGAAGGGAACCCCTGGACCAGTGCAAAAGAAAGGAAAAATGCAGAGAAAAAAGAGAAATCTGTGGAACCCCACAGAAACAACACCTGGGATTTCATTTCTTGGTATTTCTGTTCACTTGTTCCTCTTTTTCTACCTATTTCTGCTACATACTGTACTTTCCATTCAACTGCTATGGTTGCAGCTCTTCAGCTGTTACAAAGTCAGGCAAACTAAGCAAGAGCCATGGTGCATTTTGATTTTTCAGAGAGGTGTCCAGGCACAGAGTGGTCAGTGAACCATGATTTCCCTGGAGCCAGACTCCATCTCATACCTCCCAAAAGATGGCTTATGAAAGAGAAGAGATAGTGCTCTGGAGAAGATATCTCATTCAGATAGTGCTAAAGCACATATTCATCTTCATAAAGGCTCTTACAAAAAAATTTCCCATTTTGTTTTCAGAGAGAGTAATCCAGCCTTGTTTTTGACTCCACTTGGACTTCAGTAGAGAAACTGAGAGAAGAGTTGGCCGGAAAACTTGATTTCTCCACAATTAATTCCTCTTATTTTTCCAGCAAAGTAAGTATATTTCATATAAAGAACTGGAAAAAAAAGGACAAGGGGTTAACTTTTGCACAGGCCTTGACCTCTCCATTTTTGTAGGTACAATTCATAGCTTTCTAACAGTAACTTCATTTACTAAAAGCATGGGACAGCTTGGGCTCAAGGACAAATTGTTTGTGTTTCTGGCTTTCTTGTGGTAGCACATTGTCTTCCTCCCAGTTCTCCTCAGCTAACATTTGGACAGGCCACAGAGAAAAGGGAACTGCTGATGTTAAAAGGATCCAGCTTGCCATTCAGAGCCTTTTGTTGTTCACAAGCACGCCTGGTTCCTGCTTTGGTGCCGGGAGTCGCGCGTCTCTGAATTGATGGCAAAACGGACTCATTTGAAAAAAAACCCCATCTGGATATGGATTTTTCTTTTTTCCTTTAGCAGGTCTCTTCTCATTAAATATTTCTTTGCTTTCATCTACAACAAGCATAACGAGATAATTCTGTTTACCATTCCTCACCAAGAAAAGTAATTAGAATGCAAGGTAATTTCCATAAAATGCATTATGACTTTAATATCAGTAAAAGCCACTTAAATATTAAATGCACAGAAAAAATATTAGCTAAATTATCATGGAATAATATGATCAGGTTGCTTTAGGAGGAAAAAAGTGATAAATGTATTTTAATAAACTGTGCAAAATTATATGTATCATATTCTTGCTTCCTGTCAATTTTATTTAGAGTTAAATGCCATTGTTATAATTAGTTGGATTTTACTATGTTCATTAAAAGCTTTTCTAATGATCACATAAAGAAATAAGTGAAATTAATTCCTTTCTTTAAACTCAAAGAAATTAATCAAATGAATAAACAAAAAGCTTTTGCTGAGGCACAGACACAATATCATAGAATTATAGAATCATGGAATGGTTTGGATTGGAAGGGGACCTTCCAAGATAAGCAAGGGTTGCAAACATCACACTGAGTCAATGAAGGCCGAGAATTTGGATCAGTGTTGATGTTCTTGATTTATAGACAGGAGCCCTGTGTGTCAGGGGGAGAGTGCATCAAATCCAGTAGTGCTCATTCAAGCCAAAGCTCAAAGCTTTTCCTAGGAATGCAGCAAAGGTTCCCCAGTGAAAATGAGAATAGATCTGACTAACATTGCTGACTTCTGTATTTATTTTTCAGGGTGGGCATACTACATCTTTCAAAAATTTTGTAAGCCCTGTTTTCAGTTACTGAAAAACCCCTAGAGAGGCACTGAGCTGGTGAAGTCTCCTTTCATGACTCACTAGGACTAAAAACACATTCCCAAGGGACTTTCACATTTTGCTAGCATTAGAAAATTTATAAATGCTGAAGAAAGACTTCTGGCTGTCAGAAATTACACTAGAAAAAGGAATATGTGAAGAATGATGAATACTTCAAGATTCAAAACCAACCCACACAAATAAATTTCTTCAAAATCAGAGCCATTAATTTTGATTTCCATATGCATGAAGATGGTGTTATAATAAAATAACATTTTTGAAAAAACTTGCTGCATTAACTCACTGAATTAGTCCAATGACTGTAGATGCTAATGCTAATGACATCTCCTTTGCTGGGGTGAGTGAACCTGATTTGGAGTCCAGGTCATGTTAGAAGAAACTTCTGCATTTCAAACTGGGTCAGATCTTTGGTGAATATTAAAGAGGAAAAAGTATAAAAACAAAGTGTTAATTTCAAAAACACAGTCATGAGATTAACTTGGATAAGAACCAAACAACTGAGTTCTTGAACCTTGATGCTCACACTCGTCCATTCAAAATGCTGCCAAAGCTGATGGAAAGCACCACTTCATAACTTGCCTGTTAAACCACAATGCTGTTTTATTCTTCAAAAAACACCTCCCTTTATAGACCTCTGGAGAGCAGGCTTGTTTACAATAACTCTGTGAACAAATTCTACCCAAGAAGATACCAAAGTTGAGATGCAGTTAGGGTTGGAACTGAGACTAATAAGAATGGAGTTAATCATGTCACCTTAATAGAAAAGTAATAATGAAAATAATTGAGTTTAATACATAATTTGGATCATTGCATGTTAATGCGTTCTGCTTAGGCTTTGAAAAAAAAAAAATTATTTCATGTAGAGTTAAGATTTCATTTGGTTTTATAATGGAATTCTCACCAATTGACTTTAATAACCACAATTTGTTAAATCTGATTTTGAATTGGTGCACAAATTTGAAGTTCATATGTTAATTTTTGACACACTGTACTTAGCATTTGTAGCCTGCTCTTAAGGTGGTTGAATTTATTTTCATGAAACTTAATAATCATGGATGTCTTATATTATAGAAATCAAATTAATTTTCTCTACTGTCCTGATGAGGAGCAATTTGCCCTATGACTAATTTATATTTTTTTAATTTTAAAACAATGAATTCTTGCTTTTATGAGTGAATTTATTTTTTAGCTATTGGACACATTTTTATGACAAAATTTATGTTCATATTTAAGGGTCTTCTCAGGAAAGAAGAGAAACTCTGTTCAGTTGCCTTTTCCCTTAGTGCCTCCTCTGACCCCTGTTCTTGCAGACAAATGATTCTGTGCAGCATTAAAGGTTTCAGTTGAATTTAAAGGAAAACAAAATGGTCAGATTTGTAACAGTGCCTCTTCCCAAAGCCCAGACTCCAGGTCGTTCTAATTTGGTGCTGAGGGACTCCGCACGAAAAGGATTGACTTTTTTTTTTTTTTTTCATTGAAATGTATTATTGAGCTGTCTGGGTGGAATGTCTTATGCCATACTCTAGTTAGATAGTCTGTTCAAGAAACCCTTCAGAGCTCATGCTTAACTTTAAGCAGTGGAAGTGATGCATGTTCATAAAGTTCATGGGAAAACAGGGATTCAGGACCAGACATGGGCTTTGAGCAGCAGCCTGGGGGCTCACGAGCAGCATTTGTGATTCCAGATCTGATGTTTCATGGCCTTGCTTGAACCATATGCCCCTTTTATCCTGCATTCTATCTCTTGGAAAAGGCCAGTCTCCTCTACAGCACCAGGGGCTTAGCCAAGGAATGCTTCAAGATATATTTGAAACCCTTAAATAGGGTAATTAAGATAGAGGTGCAAAATGAGCATTATCAGCATTAAGAAGCACGTATGGACCTTCCTTTCAAAGGAAGCTGTTATAAGCTCTGCCAGGTGATGGGAAATGTGGAATAAGTGGCTTGGGAAGGTGCAAGTGGCACTTCCTACCCTGCCTGATGCTCTGCATTCTCTGACCACATTCTGCAAGGACCACTTGCTTCATGAATTACTAGGAACACATTTCCTTATGACAGAAGTGGACAGTGTCCAAAAGCAGCCCCTTGCAGAAGAAATCTTGCCAGGGCACAATTGCCTTTATGCAGAGCTGGTAATCCCTGTCCAGGGGCACTGCCAGCCTCTGGCCAGCCCATTCACTTGCCCCTTTCTCACTCCTCATGCAATTCAGTTTTTCTGTGTATCTCCCTCCCCCATCACCAGTCCCCTCAATCTGTTTGGACACATCTTTTTTGCTTCTTTCTGCTGCTGCTGGAGCACTGCCACTCCTGTACAAACAGGAGCTCTACTCCACCTCTGGTGTCTTCTTTTGTTTTTCCCCCTTATCTTCATTACTGCTGTAGCTTCCCAGGAAAGGGGGGAGGGAGAAACGAGCCACTAGGTCAGTAACTTCATCCCTGAACATCTCAGTATAATGTGCCTTAAACCACACTTTCTAGTGGTTTGTCCCAAGTCATTTGCCAGGACTCAAATGATGGAGCTCCTGCAACTTCCCTTGGGAGATGATGCCACAGGAAAACAGAAAGGATATTATATCTATTGATATAATATCTATTGATATTCAACAGACCTTTTCCTTTTGTTAATTTAATACCATTACTCCATATTCCACCATAACCATTTTCCCCCACTCCATTGCACTTTTTTCTTCAAAACACTTCCAGACATTTATGTTCCCTTTTAATAATCTCTTAGTAAAGATTTTGCTTGTTTTTAGGGCTCTTCCCCCCTTGCATTCTGTTTGAATCCAACCCCTCAGGGTCATACTCATCTTTTCATCCATAATTGAAAAGACAACCACTCTATACAGTAATGGGAGATTTTTTTCTTTTCCTCCTCAGCTCACGCAAGCTATACAGATCCTCACTCATCTCTTCAGGCTCTAAGACATATTGTACCACTGAATTTTAAGCAAATCTACTAGACAAGATCAATGAGCTATTCTGCTTTAAAATCTAGGGCATAAATTGACCATCCCTTTGTACACGTTTTTACCTTTCCAGCTCTTCAGCAAAACGGAGACCTATCCAGCATCAAAAAGTAAAAATGGGCAGCTAGATTCTTCTTTTATTTATAACAGGTTTTTTCCCACTAAAACAAAGGAAGCCAATTGCAGATCAACAGCTCAAAGCAGAATTCTAGCACAGGGACTTCTACAAAGGCATTTTTTCCCTTTTTCACAAAAAGCAGCCTTATTCCAAGACAGAGCAGCACGTGCACCACTTACTCTGCACTTGGATACCCTGAAATGGAACACTGTGGACTGTAGTGCTGCAGAAGCACTGTGGGACACTAGGAAATGTTTACCTGTCTGGCACTGTCCCATCAATATCCAAGGGATGGGTTCAGTATAGGGTTCCCTGGGTGAATCACCAGTGGACCCACCATTTGGTAGGAGAGAAGGCTGCTGTGGGAAAGACAAAGAAATGTCTCTCCCAAAAAGATTTTCTGAAAGCAGTGGAGTTTTGGGTGGGGAAACTTCTCTTCTTCCAGGTGCTCTCTGATGCTGGCCACATTCAGCTATGGCTGTCTGCTTGCCAAGGGCATTAAGAGAAGGAATGAGCACCTAGTTGTTTTACAGAATACTCACAGGTTTAGAAAGAAATGCACTGTGGTTTAACCCCAGCTGGCAACTCAGCCTCATACAGCTTCTCCCTCAGTCCCCTGCAGTGGGAGAGGGGAGAGAAATGGAAGAGTAAAATGATGAAACTTGTGGGCTGAGATAAGGACAGTTTAACAAGTAAAGAAAAAGCTGCACATGCAAGCAAAGCAAAACAAGGA
This sequence comes from Urocynchramus pylzowi, assembly GCA_013397555.1. Classification (NCBI taxonomy): domain Eukaryota; kingdom Metazoa; phylum Chordata; class Aves; order Passeriformes; family Fringillidae; genus Urocynchramus; species Urocynchramus pylzowi. The sequence continues at coordinate 642,726 of VZRH01002012.1, forward strand.
ATTCATCACATGGGCAGGCAGGTATTCAGCCATTCCCAGGGAAGCTGGGCTCCATCATAACAGACAGTGACTGGGGAAGACAAACACCATAATTCCTCCTTCCTTCTCCTTCCCCAGCTGGATATAATGAGCATAAAATGTGGAGTATCCCTGTGGTCAGCGGGGGTCAGCTGTCCCAGCTGTGCCAGGAAGGAAGGAAGGAAGGAAGGAAGGAAGGAAGGAAGGAATGCAGGCTCTTTTTTATATTGAAAATNCACCAGGGTCCTCAGGTGGATGCCTTGCCCTGTGTCAGGTGCGGAGGGACAAGGCAACAAGGCACCCAGAGGAAGGAAGGAAGGAAGGAAGGAAGGAAGGAAGGAAGGAAGGAAGGCTCTTTTTTATATTGAAAATGGCACAATGAGGGATGCTCCACTTTCAATTTCCCAGCTTGTAACACTGTCATGGGAGCCACAACCTGTGCTTTTCTGTCTCCTTGTGATGCAAAGTGACAGACAAAACTGGCAATAATCATCCCACATGTGTTAGCTGGGTGCTGCAGGGTGTCACTACGTTTTCTCAAGAGAGAATCTGGCTGCTGGGTACCTCTTAGGTAACAATAGAAAGAGCAGGTATTTTATTTGTGTCTGTGGGCAGAGTGAAGAAACTCATTAGAATGTGACAAGTTTCTGGGCTGAGTGATACAGCTCATGTAATCTCATTATCTCTGCTGGGGAATGGCAGGAGTATGCATGTAAAACAAGATTTTATGTGTATAGCTCAGTCAGTGAGGACTAATGGATTGATAATGGGCTGTTTGTTGCTGCTCAGATTTTGGCTTGCATCCACAGTGGGGTATGTTGGAGCAGATCCACTGGAACACACTAATTGATACTTATGCTAAATATAAGCTGGTGAGTGTTTAGATTTATTTTCCATTCAGTATGCAACGTTTCACTCTGTCATCTCTAAGTTCTGCCATGCACATATTACAAGTATAGTCACATGGCCTCAGGATTGTTTGCACTTCTTTGAAAAAATGAATGGAAAGGTGCAGAGGGTTGACCCTGGCTGGAGGCCAGGCACCCACTAAAGCTTCTCTATCACTCCCCTCTGTAGCTGAAGAAGGAAAATATAACAAAGGGTTCATGAGCTTCAGTAAGGAGAGGGAGACATCACCCACCAATTACTGTCATGAGCAGAACAGACTCAAATTAGAGATATTAATTGAATTCATTACTAACAAAATCAGAGCAAGATAATGAGAAGCAAAATTATAAACAATTATGAACAATTTCTCCCCACCCCCACCTCCTTCCCAGCTCTACCTCCTCCACCTCAAGGAATGGGAGTTATGGTCAATTTATCATATGGTCAGTTCATCAGATGTTTTTCCTGATCCTGGTTAGGCAGAGCAGTCAGAGATCACAGAATACTCTGAGCTGGAGGGGACCAGCTGCAATTACAACTGTGCAATAACTTTTTTCTTCTTCTTAAATATGTTCTCACAGAGGTGTGCCAACTTTTCTAATTGACCCAGCCTCGGCCAGCATTGAGTATGTCCTGGAGGTGCCTGGCATTGACTCTGCTGGACATGGAGGAAACTTCCAGAAGCTTCTCACAGAAGCCACCCCTGTAGTTTCCCTGCTACCAAAATGTGGCCACATGAACCCAATACAAAAGATCCACACATTCAAAGGAAAAAAATGAGATTTTGGGGAGGGGAACAGCTAAAACAAAAGGAAGCTGATTTTGTGTGACAGTAAAAGCTCCATATTTCCTAGAAGAAGTTGAGAATTCCTTTAGTGCATCCCACACTCAGGAGGCCCTGCTTTAAGGAGAAGAAGATTTAAGAACACTAGAGGAAAAATGAGGGAGGAATATGAGCTATATTTTCTTTTATCCACATTGCTGTATTTCTTGTTGTGCCAAAATTGTGATTTGTTTCTGTAATTATATGTCCCTTCAAGGACTTCATAAACACAAAATATCCATGTGAGAAGTCAAAAGAAAATACAGAATAAACTACTGGGTCCTTGTGGGGCCACACAGCCCTGAACCTGACTCCTTTCCAGGTGGGCAGCAGACCAAGAACCTTTGCTCAGGGCATTTTGCTAAATGTGCAGGCAGACAGTGCCACAGGGTACTGTGATCAGGGACACAACAAGAGCTCACAGATCCAAGGCTAAGAGTTGCATCCTCTGCAAATTAGCATCCAGCTGGCCTACCTTCCCATTTAGTCACTACCACAGATACCAAGATGTCACAGGAATCATGATTTCTCTGCTGTTTCCCCTCTGTGGCCAAGGAAGGAGTAGTTAGATCTCTGGCACAAACCTACAGCTTTGAGCTGCAAACTAGTACATGAAAAGCAGAACTCTTAAGCACCTTAGGTAGTTCTGCTAAATGTGACAAAGCAGGCACAGATGTGCATGTCAGAGAAATACAGCCAGAACCATGAGATGACTGATGAGAGGCTGATGACTGGCTAGGAACCACCTTAAAAGTGCAGAAACTTGGCTTTCATGGCCTCCATCTCAGCATGAGACACCTGTCACCTCTAAAACACACTGAAATCTCCTCAGAGAGGTACTTCATGCCCTTGGGAGAAGAGTTGTGTCAGCTGGCAAGGAGAGCAGGAGCCCAACCTCCAAAAGCCCATTCCCACACAAACACACCTTTCAGTGCTTTGAGGGTGCCTCATCTGCACCACATGTGGTGAGGTCTCTCCCCAGCAGTCATGGACCCTTTGTGAACCCAGAGGAGGAGAAGATTTCCCCTTGAGAGGCAGAGAAAAGATATGGGGAGGACAAAGGCCTCACAGACCCTTGCAGCACCCTACAGCCCTTTGCCTGGTGTGCAGCATCTCAGGCTGGATAAAGAGCTGGGAGGACAATGCAACCCATCCTCCAGATAAATCTTTGAGCACTCTGTGCTGCTCCAGGTATGTTTATTTCTCAGTTAAGGTGTTACAAATATGATATCAGCCAGCCTGATTGTACTTTTAGTCATCACAGACAAGCCCATCAAGGCAGAGCAGAGAGGAGCTGAATCATCTCCAGACTCAGACACCCATAGATATGCCATGGGGGTTTTTTGCCCATCTGCCAAAACATGCCATTATAGGCTGGAAAAATCTGCAGAGCTCATGTTGCTGTCTTTCTGTTCTGCTGCTTTCTTTCCCTTCTGTACCTTTTATTTTGCTTTATAGCATTACATGACATTGCATAATGCATTCACATTTTTTACAACAACAACAACAACAAAATCTTCCTTTGGATCAATAGCAAGTGTAGTATCCAATTGATATTCTTGGCAGCAGAGCAAATAAGCCAGTGCCTGCAGTCAGACTGTCTCAACAGGCTCAATAGCAGTGCTTCCATGCACAGGTGGAAGCTTCTTACCAGATGTGTGGGCACTGATTTCAGCAGACATTCCCCAAAGGGTGAGGTGCAGTAAAAAAGCAGGATGTACTGGGGAACAAAGTCTTTCACTCAAAGACACCATTGTAAAAGGAGTAAATTAATTTTGTGCAAGCAGTGCTGCTGAAGAGCAGGTAAAGGAAGATGTGGGATGAGAGAGCTGTGTGCTGAGCCAGTGCTTCCAGCCATGCTCCTGAGGAAGTGCTGGTGATACAGCTGTGTTTTCCTGCACAATGAAGCATGCTTCTTCTAGCTCCTATATTTGGTCTTTGTGACAAAATTAGTGGGGAAAAATCTGTGAAGAAGCTCAATACTTGGAAATCTGATAGGATGTGGCATGAACTACACATTGAACTACTCAGCAAGATCAGAACATTTGCAGCTGCACTTATGCCTAGACAAAATACCAAATGCAAAAAATCCTAGAGGCAACTGGAGTCTTTATACATTCTTAAAAATGCAGACAATGTGTTTACTGAAAAATGGTTTTTACTTATGGCTTTCTGTTTTGGTGTGGGTTTTAGTTTTTCTTTTCTTTCTTTTTTTTTTTT
>VZRH01002012.1:655440-672441 GCA_013397555.1 Urocynchramus pylzowi
AAAGAAAAAAAAAAAGGAAAAAAAAAAGGTATCAGAATGCTTAGGAAGCAGCCTGGAGCAGCCAACAGGGAACACGATGCATGGGGAGCTGCTGCCTCTCTCTGGATGCAGGACACTGCACACAACAGCCCCTGAGGACCCCTTGGATCCTTCCTTCCTCTGCTAGGAAGGCTCTCCTAGCTCATCCTTTCTTGTAATAGCTGGGTGGGGCTTTTCCTCTTGAACCATTTGTTGTGGTGATGCTGAAAATCTTTATTTTACCCCACAGACAACCACTGGTTAGAACATTTTTTAAAGAGAGAACTGACAAATGCCATGAATAAATTCTCCCTTGGTGAATTATGGATGGATAATCCATGGACATTTTTTGTAATCAGGGTGTGATGGTTTTGAGCAGGGGTGGGGACAGATGGGCAAAGAGCACAGCTGGTTTTAAGACAGGTCTCTGTGGCTTCCTCAGAGGAAGTGTATGGCATCATCATCTGCAAAAGCAAGGAACTGGATACCAGAGCAAGGAACCCTAGGAAGAGCTGTGTTGTTTGGATGAAGGGTTCATCTATTGCTCTTTCCTTTCTTCACCAGCTTCACAATCTGACCTGTAAGAACATGGGCTGCTGTCTCCTCTTACCTTTCAGCCTCAAGCTGCTTTCAGCTCCTAGGACTTCCTAGGGTTAAAATGGTGTTCTCTCTATTTAGTAATTCCACACAAAACTCTCTTCCAAGTACATTTCTCATTCACAGTGACTCCTAGAAAGAACTCACACATCTATCACTGACCTCATGAACAACCACATGCTTTTGTTTGCTTTGGCCCTGGTTCTCTGTAGTTTCCTTTGGTTGCCCAGTACAGAAAGGGGCAGTGAACAGTCTCTGACCAGATTTTTCCAGCCTACTCAGGTTTTTCTAGACCTTTATATTCCTCTGTCTCTTTTCCAGGATGAAAAGTTCTAGCCCAACTGATCATGTTTTGAAAAAGTATCCATAAGTCAACTGAAAATTTTATCAGGGTGAGCCTGTGCAAAAGAAACACACAAACTTCAGAGTTGGATCCTGCCACTCTTATATATGAAATTTGAAAGCAAAATCAATGGAACTGCCTCTAAATGAAGAGTGGCAGACACTTCTGCTTACAAAGCAAGAATGTGTTAGCACTCATTTGTTCTGGTAATGTGGCAAGGACTGCTTCTGAGAGGTGTCTGAATTGTAAAGCCTGGGGCCCAATATAAAATCTGCCATCTCCCACAGACATGCTTCAGGTGGAGAGCATCACAAATTCTGATCTTTTCAGTTTTAATCGTCTCGTCTACAAATACTGGTCATGCAAAATGAGATTCCAAGGAAAGGTCTCCAACATTATTCTGTCCTTTTTCAAAATTTCATATTGGGACCTTAACCTTTTGAAATTTGCCAATGTAGCTGAAATGAATTTGTTTGATATCTGAAGTGCCTTTTTCCTCTGTTTTATTTCTACTGTTGTGAAATGGAGCACTGTAGTATTTTAGGTAGAAATAATCTGTTTGAAAGGTTATTTGGCTTCTTTTAGTGCAAATCTTGGTAGTGAGTCAGAACTGAAGTACTGCATTACTCAACCTAACTTATTTTGCATACATATTAGTGCTGTATAATAATAACAATAAATCAAGAATCTTTCCACACACTTTTTTGAATTAATCTTGTCAACACACTATTTTACCTTGCAAACAGATCAATTTGCATGTGTATAGGGTGGTTTGATATAGGGATCTTTTTTCTCCCTAATGCTTGTTTTATTCTTTAGAGAATAGAGCCTTCAAGAAGCAGGGGCAAACAAATATAATTTTCTCAATCTCCCACCCAAAGGAGGAGGACTTAATAAAGGAACAGAGGTTGTCTACCACTCAAAACAATAATGCAGAGAATAATGAGGATATACATGTTGAAGGCTTTTCCATTGGCATAAGGAACCCTGTTTCCTGCTTTCACTGAAAACAGGCCAGGATATTCCTTTGTTTGACCTTGCATTGGCTTTTATTTTTGACATGAAGCACACAAATAGTGAGCAGTACAGGCAGCTTCATGACAGGAAAGCAAAAATCTGCCTTCCAGGGTACCAGTGCACTTTATTGGGAGGAGAGTTGTCAATGTGCAAATATTGGTGATCCAAAACTGCTTCTGTGTGTGTGCAAGTGTGTGAGAGAGAGGATTCTGCTGCACATTTTGCTGTGCCTTTTGCTTGGGTTGCCTTTTCCATATGGTCCACAGCCTTGTTCCATAATTTGCTACATTTGGGTTTGCATAAGTGAGTCTCACTCTTAGGTCTGTTTTGTTTAGCAAGTTTTTCATTTGTTTTTAAAGATGCCCCTGATGGCATCTCAGGGATTCCCATGAGAGGAGTGAAGGCTCATGAACATTTTTCATGTATCCATTGATTGATGGAATTGCTGGATCATTTATAATGCTGATCTAATAGAAGGTGTGACCATACTCCTTACAATACCTGATCTTTAGGCAACAAAATGGAAATGATCACTTTATCCTGGAAGGCTCTGTCACCAATAGCAGATCAGGGAGAAGGTGCTACAGCTGGCTACAGCTTTTCTTTCCAGGTTTTTAAATGGGTTTGCACACAACACAGCAACATTAATTCAAATATTTGGTGCTAAAACCTCTCATCAATTAAGTAGATACTCACCCAGAGCAATTGGTGTGTATTAATTTATAACCAGCTGGTCACATTTCCTCTCTGTCAAATCTGTTCCACTGTCTTCTTTCAATTTATTTCTCCTTCCTTACATCAGTGTTTCTAAACCACAGGTATTCTTATCCTTAGTGTGTTTATTGACCTGTCAGCCTGTGCTTGCAGCCAGAAGGCCAACCCCATCCTGAGCTGCACTGAGAGGAGCATGGCCAGCACCTTGAGGGAGGTGAATCTTCCCCTCTACTCTGCTCTTGTGATGCCCAGCTTGGAGTGACATGTCCAGCTCTGGGGTCCCCAACAGAAGAAAGATGTGGACCTCTTGGTAAAAGTCCAGAAGAGGGCCACTGAGATAATCACAGGGCTGGAGCACCTCTCCTGTGAAGACAAGCTGAGAGAGTTCAGCCTGGAGAAGAGAAGGGTCCATGGAGGTCCTATAGCACCTCTCAGTACCTAAAGCAGGCTTACAAGAAAGCTGGAGAGGGACTTTTCAAAAGACCCTCTAATGTAATGATAGCACAAGGGGAAGTGTCCTCAAGCTGAAGAAGGGTAGATTTAGATAAGATATTAGGAAGACATTATTTACTGTGAGAGTGGTGAGACACTGGAACAGGTTTCCCAGGGAAGTTTTGGATGTCTTATCCCTAGAAGTGTTCAAGGCCATGTTGGATGGGGCTTTGGGCAACCTGATCTAGTGGGAAGTGTCCCTGCCCATAAAAAAGGGGCTGGAATGAGATGGTCACTAAGGTCCCTTCCAATACAAACCCTTCCATGATCTATGATTCTTTGATTATCAAACTAAAATCAGAGCTCAAGATGTGCAATTCAAAGGCTTAAAATGAAACAACTCAGTCCTTAAAAGCTCAGAGCCAAACTGAAGATGGAGAGAAAGAGGGAGAACCAACAGGTGTAGTGAAATGTAAAATGGCAGTGCAGGGCTCTTCCCAGGATTTGGGGGCACCTCCATGTCCTCACCCCAATTCAGAGGACACTGGTTTGGTACACAACCTGAGCTGCACAGTTAGTTTCTACTCTGCTACTGATCTGTTAAGTCCTAATTTGTAATTCAGAGAGAGCACACATGGAAATTCTGTTTTTAAAATAAGAACATAAAATTAAAAATTTCCTTTACAAAGATGCTTTCTTTAGCTGGTTATGAGCATTTCACATAGGGGGAGTGTCATCACAAGACCACTTGTTACATTACTGTCTAAACAATATGCTTCTCATCTCAAATACAAACCCAATGCCATTCCTTCATGGACCCCAGGGAAAAATAGGTAAAATTAAGTACAGCAATTGAGATGGCAAGGAAAATTAGGCATCATGGATAAGGGTTTAATCCAAAAGTAATACTTTGGAGATGACAGGGAAAATAGCATAAATTCTGCAGGGACACTCCTGATTTCTGGCCTAATTCACAAAGATTACTTGCCATAAGGTACCACTTGAGTAATGTAAAGGAAAAGCACACAGATATGATGGGAAACGTAAGCAGCTGACTTCTTTATGTGGCAGTAAACTGGGGTAATCTATTCCTGTCCACTAATGTTTATAAACATATTGTAAACAAGCATAAATGAACAGCTCATCTCTCTGAGGGGACCAGATGCATCCTTAACTCTGATTAAGTGTTTTGTTCTGCCTGAGTGTCTAGCAGAGGTTTATGCTCCAAAGCAGAGGGAGGGAGACAGAGTAATGACAGTCTCGTATTCTCCTGGCTCTTTAGCTACTTTGGGGGATTCAGCAGGAGTGTGGCATGTAGAATTCTACTGATGATCATTTCCCACAGCACACCCTCACACAAGATAGATTTTACATGCCAGGTCTTTAAAGCCACTCCCCAGGTCTCCTTTCTTGTGAGGGAAATCGGACAGACTAGCAGAGGCAGGAGCAGCAGCTGTGCTTGGGAAGGCCCCCTTGCCCACTCCCATCCCCTTTAATTCCACCAAAAGCATCTGACTGCTGAGTCAATGTCATCATAGCAAGCACAAATATAGCAAATTCTTCTTTTGTGTGTCAGTAAGCTGCCTCTCACTCTTCAGAAGCCTGAGATCTAAAACTGGCAAAACTTCGTTTTTTGCATCTTCCTAGAGAAATTTGAGAATGATTTAATAACTCATCTCATTCATGTCCTGTGAATCCACATCCAGCTCCTACTGTTCTGTGGGGTGTAATTTTTAGAGCTGTATTTTATGAGCAGTTCTTCACTCCTTCTCTCCATCCCCATTAATTACAGCCACAAACACAATTCAGATGGACTCAGATGAACCCTTTGTTGGGTAGCAGGGTGAGGATTTGCAGCCAACAGTGTACAAGCAGAATGGAGATAAAAAAATCTGAGTATAGCTATTTGTTGATATGCAATCCTCAAAGCCAGCTCTGAAAGCTTTCAAGCCAAAGCTTTGTTTTCTTTCCTCAGAAGACTGGTGTGCTGTTTCTGGTACCTTAGTTGAGGAACCTGCCTCCATCTTCCTGACAAAATTCGCTGCAAGAATGGAAACTGGTATGAAAGGGTGAGAGATGGGCTTATTTTTTTTCTAGAAACAGAGAAGTAGTGTGCTTGTTGCATAAAATGCACTGGTTATTGTTTTGTATTATTTATCTTTTTGCCAGATTTGCTTTTTGACTACTACTAGTAAGCTAGGCAGTTTTGTCCAGCATATTATTTAAAACAATGCTTGCAGTAGCCTGATTTACTGTTATTATTCACATTGCCCTTGGCTACAACAGACAGGTACCACAGCTGACAAAGGAACTTTTGAGCCTCTTTAGCTTGCCCTTATACTCTTACACTTTCAAATAAATAAGTGAAGAATTTCATGGACTGTCAGAAGCTGTGCAAAATTTGTAATTGGCAGCACGTGAATGCTGAATGTGTAAATGTGTTTGTGTTTTCTATTATGTCAACTACCTCTATTTGCTCTGCTACTGTGTGCCTAGTGTATCTTTAATGTAGGGTAAAGGTGTCATGACATGGTCTGTCTATTATTAACCGTGTAAATAAGATGTAGCTCTGAAAAAAAACCCCCAAACTAGATAAAATAGCAAAGTCAATTCATCAGAGTACTAAGAATTGTATCTCCAAAAGTTACTCAAGCTGTGTAAGGAGTAAATGGCTCTGGGTGGGTCCACCAGCTCCCCTGGCCCCTGCTTCTCTATTAGCCTGAATGAACAACGTGGTTGACCCCAGGACATCACTTCAGGTCCACTTTAAATTGAGCCTTGGATTGCTGCTTTTTGGGTAAAATAGCAAATGCTAGGTATTCCTGTTGGGGCTATAAAGACCCATGTCTGAGCTGAGGCATTTGGAAACAGCAATTTCTGAGGGAAAGTTTTTTTTTTTTTTTTTTTAATTTAAGTGACATATCAAGGGGAAAGTTCACAACAAAAAAAATCTGTTTAAAGATGCAAATGATGTAAAAAGGTCAGGAAGATTGATTGGAAATTTAAGAAGGGTTTCTTTCCCCTCAGTGACATGGAAGATGGATTGCAGGACAAACAACATTAGCTGCTTATATTCTCTTTTTCCCTTTCAGGCTCACACATCAATGCTAATGAACCTGGATGCTTTATTTATTTGCACATAAGTTCTACTGCACACATTAAAGCAGAACATTTTTTCCATCACTGTGGATATTTTAGGATCTATTAACATTAATGACTTACCTCTTCTCTGAAAGAAAAGCTCTGTGAACAGAAAATCAACCCTTGGCTCCATAACATAAAGAAGTAGATCCTCAGGGCAGCTGAAATGTCAGAAAAGCATTAGCATGCCAAATCTACAGGCTCCTCCATTTGCAATTTCATTGCCATGTCTTTTTCTCATTACCAGTCAAGCAAGTTTGGAAATAAAAAAGAGAAAACTGCAAGGCACAGATTTGAGAAGCATCTTTTCATATTATGGGTGGTAAAACTCCAACTGCATCTCTGTGGGGGTACTGGCAGCTGGTGTAGAAGCTGACCCAGAGGGTCTGCTCTCTGGAGGTGACATTGAAGGGTCCCAAATTCTCCAGCACCCCCAGGTGATGCATTCATAATTCATTGCACACTCTAGAATCTGTATTCAACAGTCTCAATATTTTCAGAAAAAGACTGTACTTCTCCCAAAAAATAACAGGCAAAAAGAGGGGGCTTAGGGTGAGGACAATGTTTTGCAAGCTGAAGGGAGCTCTGCAACTTCCCCCAGTCATTCAGTGTGTTTCTGTACCCAGACAGAAGAACCTCTGCAAATCAAGAGCTCTTGAGTAACTATTAATTTTGTTCATAATACAGGTATGATTGTAAGGAAATTCAGATGTTGCTGCTAGTTAGGCTCATTAATTATTTTGGTTACAAGGACAATGCAAACAGAAATTGCCTGAGAGCAGAACCTGGGTCTGTGCACGTTTACAACCAGCAAGCAGAGTCCAGCCTCCCCTGGAAGGAAATCTTTCCAGAGGGTGGGAGAAGTTGCAGACAGCAACTTGTTGGGGTTCAGCTCCCTGGACACTGTGCTCCTGCTCCTGGCCCCAGGTAATCTGGATTTCAGGCAGAGGCTCTGGTCCATGCCTCGTAGTTGTCAAAGAGGCCACTTTTCCTCCTCTGGAGTGGCCCAGAATTGATGTGTAATTTCACATGTCGCCTCAGCCCTGACATGTAGGTGAGGGTGTCCCTTGTAATCTAGGGAGGAGGCATTTCTCAGTGAAGCAGATGAAACAGAGCCTTACATTTCCTGCAGGCTTTAATGCATCAGAGGTGAGTGCTGCTGTGGAGCTCCTGCTGCCCCCCTGGCTCTCCCTGGGCACTCTGCATGGCACTGAGGGATGTCTTAGAGTGCTGGAAAGGGTCATTTTCCCACTCTGCCTGCAATCAGCAGAGCGTGAGGAAGAGGAGGAGAGAGATAACCAGAAATCACACAAAAACCAGCTCAGCTTTCTATGATAGACATATCTGGAAGCAATTGCTGCTTTCATTAGTATATTGATTTTCTCCTCTTCTGGCTATTCTCCCACTTAACTATTTGTTCAGCTTCGTTTGGGTTATCTATTGCCATGGAGAGGTTTGGTTTAAAGCTGCTTTTTGGCAGTGTAGAAAATAAGAAAAAATGGAAGGAGTTTTGCCTTCCCTCACCAGGTTATTAGGTGCTTATAATTAACACCTAAGGAATGGAAAGATCACTCATTCTTATAAGAAGGAAAACTCATCCATCCATCTTTCCAGCTGGATTGACTCATCACTTTTCCTGGAGAGGTGTCTCTGGGACAAAGGCACATGTGATAGGGGAGCATGGGTTTCTCATTCTGCTCAGGTAAAGTTGCTACCTTCTGCCAAGATGAACACAGGGCCTGGCTTGCTCTGTACTGTGGCTGTGGACTTCCATGGAGCCATGGCTTTCACATCAGCTTTAGACCTGAGGAACATCTCAGCCTGCCTTGCTTGGGAGCCTTGTTTGCTTCTTCTTAGTTTGAATCTTCCTGGGAAAATGCTCCTTCTGACTTTCCACAATGCAGCCTGTGCTCCTGCCGTGCTTCTGCTTCAAAACATTGCTGGCACCCACTGCCATTTCTTTTGATTCAGTCTTGCTCAGTCCCTGTGAGGATTTCTGTGTGTGAGGGATCATTACTGTAAAAGATTTAGCCATGCAACTCTCCCCTCAGTGTACAATACTGTGCATATGACAGGTTGTAGGGCTTTTCACTCACTCTAAGCTGTGGATCACCCACTACTGTTACTTAATGCATATGTAATGAATTAAAAATCCAGAATGAGTAATGGTTATAGCTGATTTGACCTTACTTTGTACAATGTGAGGCCATTTCTGGCAATTGTGATCTCATTGTAGCTTTAATGACCTCATCTAATTACTGCCAACTCAAAGACCTTCAGTGCTTTAATGTGAGTCAGAGAATGCACACCAGCAAACTAATGAACTCATCACACCGTGCTAGTCTTTGACCAGAAACAGGGATTCATTTGGAAAATTAGGAAAAAAATACATTAGGGAGAGGAAGCTTGAGATTATTTCACATTTATTTCCCTGACTTGAAAGAGGAAATTATAATGATATTGCAGTAGGAAAAAAAAAATATATATATATAGATGAAAGTAATATTATTGATTGCTGTAAACTATTCATTTGAGTTATCCTTGAGAAAAGGATAGAGGAGCAATGTGTTGCAATTCTGGAAAGAAGCACAGAAAGGAACATTGTGTTTACAGCTGTTCTAGATTAGTCTGTGGACACAGGAAAGTAGATGGAGGGGAATCACTCAGCTTAGGACCAGAGGAGTTACTGGACCACTCACCAATTATTATGGCAAAGCAGAAAGACCATCAATCTCTCCACTAGGAAGGTGTAAAATTAGGCTATTTACCAAAATATTTAATTTTTGTATTCTCTCTCAGAAAGAACAGGGTCCGTAAATGAACAAGCTTTTCTCCAATCCATTAAAGAATCAGAAATCTGTGTTTCCCACCAAAGGTAGTACAGGTTGTTATAAGCTATTAAGCTCCCCAAATCAATATTTGATCTCAAAATACAACAGTAGACCATCAATATCATAATACAGTGAACTTTAACAGCAGGGCACTCACTGTATGTTAATCAGCTTCCAAAGAGGGTCTTTAAATGTCATGAGAATGAGGTGCCTTATGAAATTTCAATTCATTTCTGCTTCTGGCCAGAACAGGAATATTGAGAGAATAGGCTTTTGTACAACACAATGGCACTTGAGGAACTGGGAAACCAAGTTTCCCTCACACAGAACACAGGACAATTTCATTACCTTTCTTTTCCATTATTTTTTCTGACTTCCAGGTGAAAGTGATTTTGAAATCTGATTTGAAAAACACCAGGGAAGCATTTTTTTATCATGGGAAATTCAAGTTAATCTGCACCTAAATGTTTTGAAGAGGTGTTTAGAAAATTCAAGCAAATATCAGTAGCTGTGATTGCTGCCAACAGGCATGGGGACTGCTCAGCACCTGTGGGCTGGCAGGGGTCTCCCAGCTCAGTGGCTGTTCTCACAGTGTTCTCACAAGATTTTGGAAATTACGTTTCCCCAGTGCCAGCACCCATTTTAGTAATGCACCTAATTTCTTTGCTACAATCCTCAGCTGAGGTTTATGATGAACAGGAAATCCTGGACATGGAAAGAAAGGTGACTCAACATGTGGCCCCCATATTTCCTAGATCTGTGACTGGATCCCAGCATGCCCAAGGACTGGTGAGGCTCCAGGGACCACAAAGCTGTCACAGCTCACTGAGCAGAAATGCAGTTGCAGTGCATTCTGTGGAGCATTTTGATGCATTTAGTAATTACCCCAATTTGGAAAAAAAGCTAGCTCCAGCAGATCAAAATCCTTTTCAAAAGGATTATTTTTTTTTTTTTCTTAAATTCATTGATAATTTTCTTTTCAGAGGGACACAGCAGGTCCTTAGGATCTGGACCATAGCCACAAATGCACAGGGTGTCAGGGGGACACTGAAATAAAGCTGAAAATGAACATATGAACTGCTCAAATCACTGTCCTACCTCATCCCTTCTTCAGATTTCTACCTGCTCTGCTGAAGAAGGGTGCTCTGGACCATGATTTTGTTTGAGATTATATATAATCACACTGCCAGGTAGACAGGTGTGAGCACTTCTTCTTTTTATCACCGTACAAACCTAACCCTGCAATTCATGATCCCCTGACTATTCATGTTTAATTCTTGCAATTTTACTGATATAAGCAAGCTGAAGAGCAGCTGCTGAAATCCCTGTACTTGGAGGGTCAGGGAGAATATGGCCAATAATACCTGAAACCAACCATTTAAGTCCTTTTTTTCTCACAAATATCTGCATTCCTGGAGCTTCTCATAAGTCCCAAGAACTGCACTGGCTTTTATGAATTAAAAATTTGGCCCTTACACTCAATTATAAAAAAAGATTTGTATCTTCAGAATATCAGGAAAAGAGAGCTTTATTGATCTTTCTGTACTTGTGGTGTTTTCATTCTGTTTTTCAAAACATATAGGCTTCTGTTTACATAAAGACAATCACTGGCAATACTCCCAGTTTAGAGACATAATTAAGCATGAAATGAATCAGCTTTGGAATGCAATCCCCAAACAGTTCACAGTTTTATCCATACTAAATTGGTCAAAATCAAAACTTCATATTTAAAAAAAATACAAAACTATGTCCTCCTTCCACCTAAAACCAAAGTGCTCCTAGCAACAAGAAAATCTGACCCATAACTTCAGTTGATTGATCTGGAAAGAAATTGTGAGTATTGTTAGGTAATTTCCCTGAGGTGAATCATTGTTTATTCAAAGCTTGGTGTTTGTTTTATCTGGTTTCTCTACATGGAATTAGTAGGGATGTGGGAAAACAACTTACAGGTGGCATGGGATTCAGGGGTTGGTTTCTTTCATTTTGCTCCCTGCAGAAGAAATAACACTGGGTGTGATCAAATGATCTGTGTTGCTGATAGTAAATTCCTCAGTGATTCACTTCTGCCTGTGTGTGCAATATATCCTGAACCCTCTCTGACCATTTGATTCAGCACTTACTGGAGTCAATTTATAGGCTGCCCTTTGACTCCAGTGAGCACACTCTGAACCAGCTGGAGGCACTGGGATGAAGCCAAGTGTGGTGTAAATCTGTGTGTGTCTGTGTGTGTCTGTGTGTGTCTGTGTGTGTCCATGAGTGTGTCTGTGTGTGTCTGTGTGTGTCTGTGTGTGTCTGTGTGTGTCCATGAGTGTGTCTGTGTGTGTCTGTGTGTTCATGAGTGTGTCTGTGTGTGTCCATGAGTGTGTCTGTGTGTTTCTGTGTGTGTTCATGAGTGTGTCTGTGTGTTCATGAGTGTGTCTGTGTGTGTCTGTGTGTGTTCATGAGTGTGTGTGCAAGCACAGCACTCGTGTCATCCAAAACAACCTGCTCACCTACAGACAGGGAGGGGTGCTTTGCATCCCTGGGGGCACTGAGTGGGAGCTGTGTGTGTTTAAGGCAGTGAAGGCCACAGGCACAGCTCTCCAGGAGTCCTCCCAAGTGCTTTCAGGTTGTTATTTTAAGAGTTCAGCTCTCCCCTCCTCCATATCCCATCTCAGAAAGCCTAACAGGTGAGGAAAGGGTATTTTGTCTTTAATCAAACATCACCTGCACTGATGGTATGAAGAAAAATACGGAGTGTCTACACCTCAACACATTGCTGTTGTTCTCAGGATACAGAAATATCTTTCCTTTCACAGTAGCAAATAGAGCTGTTGCTTTAGTAACAAATTATCCCTTAAAAGCAACATAATCAGCTTTCAAAAAAGTACTGATGCAAGTGCCAATACCATTACAGCAGAAGAGCTTTTAATTTTTCACTTTCAGCTTGGCAAACCTCTTCAGCATGGGACACTTCCATCAGCACCCAAGGAAAAGAAAGGAAGAGCAGGACAGAGTGGTAATTGGCCTGTGCTGGGATCAAAAGCAGTAAGACACAATGCTAAAATCTCTCTGCTTTTTAAGCATAGTTCTGATGAATGTGAGTACTCCTGCCCTCCAATGTATGTCAGCTGTGACACTAAATAGAGAAAGCATCTCAGCATATCGAGTCCTGATGTGTAAATTCTCATTTGCTGAGAAAGAATGGCAGGAGATGAAGTGTGACTCTTGACTGCACACTGTGATTTGAGCTTCCCTGCAAAGTATTCATGCTCCCTGATGTACTGCACTACATTGCACAACTTCAGATACCATTCTGAGACACACCACAAAATTGCTACAAGGAAATTAATATATAGAGCTTACATTTTCAGACAGTTAAAAACTACGGAGGAGCAAAATCAGGGCAATTCTGGCATCTGTGTGCTCTGTACAGACACAACCTTAATGCAGTCTCTACAATTCAGAAACCAGTGTGCTTTGTTTTTGTCTCTAATAATTTTGATAGAATACTTCCCTTTGATCTGTTCCAAATGAAAAGAGTTTGTAACATTTGTGCAGACAAAATATTACCTAAGCTTTTATAAAAACAGCAGGATCCACTGAAGTTTGTTCTCTAGTTTTCTAAAAAGGAGGTGAAGCCATGATTGAAAATGCAGTTTTGAAAACAGTGGAGAAAAAAAATGAGAGTAAACAATTGCTTAAATTTTAAACTTGATGGTTTGCACCTAGGACAAAGTGTGCCCACCAGAATATAATATTACACTGGATTTTTATTAAGATTTTAATTTTCTGATTGCTTACAGTTTAGGGTGAGTGTTGTATGTGTAAGAATTTGTCTCTGTCTTGCCACACATTTTGGATGTGGGGTAGACATTCTGATTGTACAGTGGGACATCAAACCGTTGGCAAAACGCTGCTGAAGGCATCTGGACACAAGTCCCCTTTCTGCTGAGATCAACCCTTGAATGTGAGACCAAACTCAGAAGGCAGAGACATCCTCACTGAGAATTAATCCTGTCCTTGCTGCTGTGTCTCACAAACCAGACAGACCATGCTCTTCTTGATCACAGGGTGTGCAGCCAGTGCACTCGTGGCAGTGCAGTAGTTAAAATTACTCTCACTCTGCCTTTCAGGTTAGCAGCTCTTCAGGGTAGGGTGGAAACATCCCTACCCACCCTGCTTCCCTGCCTTTGCATTTCTATTAACTGCAGATCAAAGTATGATTTCTTACTGTTTTGTTTGTAACATGATTCAGGAGCGAGTTGAGACAAAGAATGGATGTTGTTAGGTATAATATCAAAGTCTGAAGAACAATGGAAAATGTTAATATAACTCAACAAGGACACTTTGTGTAAGAAAAACACAGAGGAAAAAACATAAAAGCAAATTGTAAATACAAACATAAAAAACAGAAGGGGAAATGAGGGCATTTAAGGTGGCTCAAGCTCTGTTATGCTGCATGGACAATTTCACTTGTATTTAGAAAAACTTCTGCTTCCCTGGGTCCTGCAAAATGGGTGTCAGTGAGGCTTGCTCAGGTTTGAAACCTGTCTCAGATCTCCTTAACAGAAGTGTTGCTTCTGATTTCAACAGGATTGCCTCTGATTCAGGTTGCTACGAGCAAATGGAACAATTAGCAGCAGACAACTTCACCACCTCCTCTCACACGGTTCCTGATCTCACAGACAGTTGTGACATAGCTCATCTTGAGCATGAGCCCTCCACAAAAGCTGTTTTCATAACTAGATTTTGCTTTGAACTAACTTCTGTCATCAGAAGCTGCTTCATTAATTGTGTAAGGCAGGCTACAGCTAAAGTGAAAAAATTTCAGCACCATCTTTGATGTCTTATCATCTCAAAATGCTTGCAGCCTTTCACTTTCCACTGGATGTGTAGGATGGTTGTAAGATAAAGTGATGAAAGAATAAAAAGGTCATATTTTTAAAAGAGTGTAATCGTAAAATTATTTCTAATAATTTCTAATTTTGAATAATAAAATATCATACCATTACAAAGCAATAAAAATGTAATAAAATTGAAGTCTTAAGATTTAAAATATAATTGTATCTTTTAATGCTGTAACAATTATACAATTAAAATTACAAAACCGCATATAACAATTAAAAACAGAATCTCCTGCCACGAGAGTATCAGAGATTCCAAAATCTCTGCATCAGGTTTATTAATGAAGTCTCTATATACAATAGATAGACTTATGTAGAATCATTCCTTAGGTGATTTGTGGGCATTGGTTTTGACTGTGCTTGGATGAAGTCTGAATCAGAATGCTGATTTCTGACTGATGGTGCACCCTTTGGGTTCCTAAATTTGCTGTCATCCCCATTCAGCTTTCTCTGCATCCTGCACTAGAAGCATTCCCCTATTTTTGCATTAAAATACCTGCAGCTGGACTGATGATATTGTCTGGGGACATTCCTGAATTCCTAGAGATTCCTTTGTGACATCCCACATGATGTGAGTGCCTCCATCCCAGTGTGCCTCCATCAGCCAGCTCTGAGTGCATTGCCTTCCAAATGTCACCAAGGAAAATGCATTAAAAGGCTCAATTATGGTTAAACCATGGTATGTAGCATAGTGTTTGATAAACCCAGTTTTTTCAGAGATATATAATTTCTTGAATTTAGCACAAACCACTGGTACTTCAAATCTGTGCTTCCAGAAATATATTAGAGTTTAAAGAGCCCTAAAAGGATGCTTAACAACACATCTCCAGCAGCATAGATATAAAGTGATGGAGAATACAGAAGGGAACCAAGGCTTTTGAATCTAAATGACCAATTTTTTCAATGAATCAATTTCAACAGAGGATGTGAAGGAAGCACAGATGAAAGCAGCTTTAGGGTCTATTTAAAATGGTAAAAACCTATTTGTTCACACCTTTCTCATGTAGTCTCTGCCTGGTATTTTGTCTATATTCATTTTTGTGTTTTTCGAAAGTGTAGGTATCACCTATTTAAAGGTAGAAAAATATGTTTAAACGTGAGGAGGTGAGTTTTAGTACAAAATCCAAGAACTTCAGAGGTTGAAGATTTGTGATGACATTCTTTCAAACAGGTCCTGACTGTGCTTATGGATATCAGTTTTGAAAGAGTGTCTGATGACAATAAATCAGTTGCAGGTTTCATAAGGGGACAGGGACAGACTCACAGACTGGCTATACCTCAAAAGCAAAATCTCAGTGAGCCAGAGGAAAGGATGGGCTGGAATTCATTAAAATTTCCCTGACCCTTTTGACTCAAGGGAAACTTTAACATGTAGAATGGTTCTGAAGATGTGTAATGGGTGGAAAAGAGTCAGTGATGAAGGCAATGTTTACATGCTGTTCAGAAGTTCAGATGCCCCACCCAACAGCAGACATGAGTTTTGGGGCCAATGCAAGCTGAGGAAAGCCCCCATAGAACTGCTGCAGTGTGCAAGCTCTGTCTCAATTTGCTTGGTTTGTACTTTGCTCCTGCCAGCTTCATTTAGTCACATGTAATTATTGCATTGCAAGAGACAACAGAGAGTGGATGCCTATCCCCTCTCTCCTCTCAGTTGGAATTTCTACACTCTACTCTGAAAGTTCACTCTATCCCAGTCTGAATTGTTGTGAACAATTGTGAAAAGCCACCCATAACTCTGATTACACTTTAGGAAAATTTAAATACAGATCTGGCTAATATCTAACACATGTGACTAGTAACTGAGCTACAAATGGAAGGAATGAGACTTTTCAGAGAAGAACCACCCCAGCACAACTCAGGTTGCACTGTTTGTTTTGTGTGTTACCTGTTGTATACACAGGGTGGGGAAAAGAATCCCATGCTACACATCATTATTGCCTTATACTGCATCTTCTTTGCCCATTGCATAAGAAAAGAAAATAAATGGGTATTTGAACCTCAAACTGGTGAAATATTCATATTTACTGTCTTTTCTTTTTATTCCTTGTTTCAAAATCTCCGTGGTTGAAAGACACAGGAAGGAATTTTCTTGGAAGTGATGTTACCCTGACTTCTTCACCTCAGACATATGCTTTCATCTGACTGGGGATCTTTACTTCAGAGAATGCTCTGGGCTACAGAAGACACCACATGTCATGATTACAGAATCTGCCCCAAATCTTCCAATGAGGCATTTGCTACAGTGAAAACAAAGAGAAATCCCACAGCAGAGAAGAAATTCAATCATAATTCTGACGGATGCACTTTTGTTCTCTGGACACAGAGATTCAGCCTGGAGACATGCAAACATGGAGCTTTTTTCCTCTCTGTGTTTGCAGTGAGGATTGTGCTGATTCTGCAGGCTGCTGAGACCCACAAAGCACAACTGGAAATTGAGTTAAGCAGAACATTCCAGCAGTCACAGCACTGAACAGAGAGCTGGTGTGACTGCACTCTGTTTCAAATATTGCCCTGCTCTGCCTTTAGGCAGGACAATTCACCCCTACATGCCTTGGTTTTCCCTCTGAACTCCAAGCCAGATTGTGTTCTTGCTATTTGTTCTGCTGCACTGCTTCATTCCTTGACACTCAAGCCTCAGTTGTGGCTATCAGCTACTGTCATATGTAATAGCAAATAAACATAACAGTTATCATGTGTAATGGCAAATAAACATAACAGTTAACATTAGAGTGTCAAATCAGGCTTAATGTTGTGTGTGCCTGTGTTTATTAGTGCTTGGTATAATGTGTGTTTCATTGGGAAAATATATCTTCTCCATGTAATAAAGAGTTTTGGCAGGAATGGGGTGAAATTTAATTAGACTTTTGGTGCTGTTGAAAGCATGGAGAGCTAAAGTGTAGGTGTTTTCTCAAAACAGATAAAATCTCCAAATATCTTTACAGAAAATATTGGTCAAAAGCACTCATTAAAAAAAAAAAAAAAAAAAAAAAAAAGGGCCAGAGGGACCCACCTTGGTTTTCCA
>VZRH01002012.1:672505-682798 GCA_013397555.1 Urocynchramus pylzowi
AAATTTGAAAAAAAACACCAAAAAAAAAAAAAAAAAAAAAAAAAAGACAGGGGCCAGTGGTCCCCATCTGTGTTTCCCATCCATCCTCTCTCTGTTCCTCCACAGGAGAGCAGCTTGCTAAAATTAAAATTAAATTTAAAAGAGGACAGTGTAAGCCAAAGTCAATAACCCTCTTAATATGTCAGAGTCTCTTTTCAGGAGAAAATAGTGAAGGATATCAGGAATTGGGGAATCAGACAGACAGTCTTTATTCAAATAAAGCAAAAGGAGTAATCTCTGGTTCATGCATGCTAGACTTGGCAGAATCCCAAAGTATGAGTTGAATCCAGAAGTTTGATCAAAGGAACAGACTCTGAATATGGACAGAAATCTCTCATGCAGGATTTTCTTTTGTTCCTAGTCAAATAAAATCTATTAAGATGGATAGAAAGGAGAAAACTAGAGTTTTATACTACAAAGAAGCCTTACATCAACTCAGTTAGATTCATGGCTTAGGACATCTTTCCTACTATGTGATATGAACAGCAACAGAGAAATTCAAATTTGGCCAGCTCTCTCTGTTCGTCCACAAGAAAAAAGAAATCAACAAATGCTCATTACTCATAAATTGTAAGTTTTCCAGTCAATATCTTGCTGCAAGTCTAATTATCTTCAATACATACACAAGAGGCATTTCCAGCTCAGCAAGTATGATGAAGTAATAAAGCTAGGAATAAGAACTTGTATAGTGTTCCCCATCCACTATCTGTATTGGAATGCAATTAATTCTCATTTTCAGGAACTGTATTTTTTACATATGCACACATATATTTTCTGAGAGTAAGAAGCAACATTTTGTTATGTTCCAGTTACTAAAGTCTTTTTCCTTAATTGAGAAAAATGCTAGAAAATAAGCTGATACCAGCCCGCTTCTGTGGCTACTGTTTTATTTAGTCAGGGAGTAGTTTATTTTAATTTATAATATTTAATGCACAGTGGGTGTTTAGAAGAGACTGCTCCATCCTTCAAAGTAATAAATGGCATGCAGCAAAAGAAAATGTTTCTATGACTGCTTTAAATCTCTTGGGAAATGATGAATTGAAAGGTACTATTGTCCAAGCATTGATATAGATTACCAACAAAGAGCTGGCTCCAGTAGGTCACCAATTACATCAAGGCAGCAGAAATGGCTATTTGAGTTTCAGTCACAACTTCACAGCGTGAGCCATCTCACTGCTATTTATTCACTCTAATATAGTTCTCAATCAAACACCTTTTACTCGTTATAGAGGTGCTCATATGACTCTCCTGCATACTATTCTGCTGAATTGCCTGGAAAGATCTAACAAATAACTACAGGTCAATCGTGTACTTCTGCCCTGGGGATCATGATTTAAAAGATCAGTATCACGTTTTGGTCTTTCTGCTTGTACTGTAATTTTAAAAGTAGATGACACAACAATGCATGAAATGAGTTTTTAAAATGGAATGAAAAATCATTTTCCAATACACTTTAAACTGCCTTTGTTAACTCCCACTCTCAGGAACTTTAATGGCATAGTGCTAAGGGGCATTCCTAGCTGATGCTAATCATTGTATCTTGTATTTTCTTCAACAGTGTTTATAGCAGTGGATCTGGCTCAGCAATTGCAGCTGCAATATGTTTCCTTCAAATATTTCCCCTGATTTCCTCACTCCTTATTAGCATTGAAATGTCATTTATTGAAGCAGGTTAAGGATTTCAGAAGCTTTCATTTGAACTGGGTTAACTCCATGCAAGTTGTGGTCTCCTTGGCAATACTTTTGATTTTCAACTTGCACATCAGCTTTCATGTGAGCAGGATAGCGTGCACTTGGCTCCTTGTCACTTCCAGCTCAGGAAATTAAATAAATTAGCATTATTGGATTTTTGTGGTGCTTTACATCTCTGCTAGATCAGCTAAAGTGAAAATGGCAAGGACAGCATTCTCCTGAATGAGATGATGTCTCTACTTGGGCCCTGAGCCCATACAAAAATATAAACTTCTAGACGTACTGTCTCTTGCTTGGAGAAACTGCTGAACTGATTATTTGCTGTCATGGTTTCACCCCAGCCAGCAGCCAAGCCCCACACAGCTGCTCACTCCCTCCTCCACCAGCAGGGTCAGAGAGAATCAGAAGGGTAAAAGGTAGAAAACTCATGGGTTGAGATAAAGACAGTTTAATAAGGAAAGAGAACACCCCATCCTAGTAACAGGGACTTGGGAATGCAAGCACCATCACTCCAAACGTTCCCCCCTTCCTCCTGATCATGATGCCATATGATCTGGAATATCCCTTTGGTCACTTTGGGTCACCTGTCCTGGCTGTGTCTCCTCCCAACTTCCCATGCACCCCCAAATTTCTTGCTTACAAAAAGCAGAAAAGGCCTGGGCTTTTTGTAATTTCTTATTGCCCAGCAATAACAAAAACATTAACTGTGTTAATAACTCTGTGTTCAGCACAAACCCAAAACAGCCCCATACCAGCCTCTGTGAAAAGGATTAACTCTACCCCTGCCAAAACCAGAACATTTATTCTGAGTAAGAAACTTCCCAGGATTTCTTAGTGGAGATACAGGGTTTAGTTACTTTTACCACACCAATAATTCAATTTTTTGCCATATTTCAATGATTTCAATGTTTACCATTTCAGCTACATTCTGTATCTTCCATTAATTGCACTTTTAGGCACTGTTCAAACTGACAGCTGTCTACCAAGTCAAACAAGACTGGGAGCACATTTAATCCTGTATGCCAAAATGTGCTGTCTTAGTTTGAAAATATGGGACAGTCTTTCAGGTGCAGCCCTTGATGCACCAAAAAAAAGTGGCATCAGACACACAGAAACATACAGAACCTTTTCCAGAGCGAAACAAGTCCTAAAAATTTTCAAAAATGTGCTGTAAAAAGGTGTCATCATGGAAAAGAATATGTTATACAAAGCTTCAGATCAGAGTAACTCCAGTACCTGAAGGAAATTATATTACATGAAGGGTACTCAGCTTCTTTGAGTGTTTTTATTTTTTTTTTAATCTCTTCTTAGATTGGTTTCAAAAACTAATTTTGTGGGGTTTTGGTGCTTTTTGGGGTATATTGTTTGGTTGGTTGGTTTGGTTTTTTAGGGTTTTTGTTTTTGTGGGGTTTTTGTTCTTTGGGGGTTGATTTTTTTTTTTTTTTTTTTAAAAACACATAGGAGGCTGGATTTGTTGTCCATCAAATCTCCAAACACATGGGTCAGGTGTTGTTACCACACATCACCTTAACTCTCTTTTCTGTTACAGGCTATGATTCCTCAAACATAGCAGGGTTTAGAGCCAACTTTCAACAGACCTCAGTTATTTATTTTTTTGTAAACTCCCTGCTGGCATTTTAAAGACTGTAACAACTTGATAAAAATGTCTTTGAAATATTGTTTAACAGCCTTTCACTTAACCTGTGCTCTCTCAGGGCTCTCCACTGTTCTTATTTCCAGGCAGAGCTCTTCTGTGCCCTGAAGCAAGCTCCAGATTATTATACTGGTATACACATACCACTAATGCTAAATGGTTCTTTTCACTTGTGCACACATCAACTAATCAACATAAGGGACCTGCAGTCATCAATCTGAAAGCCTTGTTTGCCATCATCACCACTGAGGCCTACAGATCAATAAAAAGATGATATTGTTTATATAAAACCCAATAAACAAGTCCTGTCTGAGGCTTACATATGGTTTCATTCATTCTAATAAAGGAAGTGCATCTCTTATGAGCTTTAGCCCATCAGATTTTGTAAACTGCTTATTCACTTCAACAATCACTGACACAAGGATATTGTTGTATCCAAGTCTAGGTCAAGCAAGACTTACTTGATCTCATCCTATTTCCATAATAATCTCTGTCATTTCTCTAAGAATAAGAAGGTAAGGGCACTTTTATTGCTGCAATAAAAACAGCAAAGTGATCTTCTGATGGCACTTAATTAGATTCATTTTATCTTCTTTGACTGAGCATGACATACTGTAACCCTTATTTATGAAGTAAAAATGAATGTCTTATGGTTCCTAACACAATTGAAGAAGAAATTACCGTGGTATTCCGCTTAATCTGTGTTTGTATCTGACACAAATGATCTTAAGATAAATTACAGGAAATTATTTTCTACTCCTGGTAACCATAACAACAGATGAGAATTGGTTCTAGTTCAACTTACTGACTGTTCCTGAACTCTTTAGTAATGTGTAATAAAAATTATAAGACAAAAGCAATCCACAGGCTTTTGGTCTTGTTTGTATAAGAACAATTTGTGAGGCACTGAAAGGTAATTTTAGGTTTAAATTAAGCTTAGGTCTTTCAGCTCTCCATCAGAGGTAGGGTGAAATGCATTCCTGATTCAAAGTGTGATAGCACATAGGTCACGTAAGGGGTCTTCGCCAAGAAGGGACACATGGCAAAATTTAACAAAAGCCTCCATGAAATGTGCAGAAGTGAGCAAAATGTGAGTAGAACTGGAGAGGATTTTTGAAAATACTGCAGATCTGAGCAATTCCTACAAGTGTCTTTGAAGGACAGTAGGTACAGTTACTGAATTAATCACCATCACAAGTTGATATTAATAGAAGGAACCTGAATAGCCTGGGGGCTTTGAAGTTGAATTGAGCAGAGTAGGTCACAGCAATGAGTGAGTTTTCAAAATTCGAAAAGAGCCCTCAGTGCACAGGGACACAGCGAAGAGTTTTGAAGAAATTCTGAGCTTTTAATTAAACAGGTCTGTAAGTACCATACAAATCACCAGATAACATGACTTGGTTAGGGCCTCAGAAGATCCCTTCAACATAATGCTCAAAGTGGGGTCTGCTGTGAGATCAGAAAAGGTTGCTCAAGGTTTTATCCAGTTGACTCTTGAAAACTACCAAGGATGAAGACAGCAAAACCTCTATGAGAAACCTGCTCTATATCTTAACTGTTCTCATGATGAAAAAGTTCCTCCACACCTGCAATCTCTATAATCTTTATATGCAATTTATTATTTCGTTTTATGCCTGTTTTTTCTCATGATCTGCCGTACTCTACTATGAAAGGCCTGGATCTGGCTTTTCAATGATTGTCTCTTAGTTACTAGCAAGCTGAAGCTATTAGGCACCCTGAATCCACATCTCCTCCAGGATGAGCAACTGAGGTCCCTCAGATCTCCTCAAAGAGAAAAGTCTCCCAACCTGTGTACCCTGTTGGCTCTCTCCTGAATTTGCTACACTTTTTCAATATCTTGTTCATATTTGGGGGCCCAGACTAAATAAACTATTTAGATTTGCTTTAACAAGTGCCAAGCAGAATGGATAATCACTTTCCTTGATCTCTTATTTCTTCTGTTGGTACAGGCCTGGATGCTGTTTTGCTGCCTGGGCACACAGTGTCTCACAAGTCTGGGAAGATGCTCACATCCATTTCAGCAGAGCAGCTCTCAGCCATCTCTCCTCTGGTCAACTATTGCTGAGGATGAGTCCTCCCCAAGGGCAACACCTCATGTGCTTTAAGACTCAGACTGAAAAATACAAGGCCTCTCCTGGCCCATGAAGACCTATATCACCTTGACTATGGAAATAGTGGGATCTAAGATAAGTTCTTTACTTTTTGCAGTTAGCTGCAAACAGACACAGCTTCCTGGTAAGATTGGCTCAGTTTCAGTATCCAGCTATACAGTCTAATTCCATCTATTAGACCTGAGAGAAGACTTGGAAAGGACTGGTGACAAAAAAGAAACCTGGGAAACAAAGCACAGGTCAGCTCTTAGCAAAGTGATACCGGACAGTACCCATGAGTTTTGCCAGAACAGGAGATGACACAAGAAATTCCAGTTGTTGTTTGCTCTCAGTTAAGCCTTTAGATGCAGCAATTTTTAAATGGAAAGAGAAGCATTTTTAAATGCTTACCACAGGGTAAGCACCAGTAAAAAGGGAGAAGGGTTTTGGGGGATACTTGATCAGAATTTTTTACTACCTATCATGTGCTAAATTTGTTTAGACACACGTGTTGACACAGGATGACATAGAGTGCAACAACCTTTGATAGATGTGCAGGCTAACAAGTACTAGACAAAAGAAACAGTTCTTTCAGCCAAAAAAGCTGCATTTTGTGCATCCACAGGATATGTTTACATATTATTGTGAGGGAGATCAAGAATGACCCCTACCTGCACTACAGTTCAAGGTTAAATGGTGCATGATGTAAGAGCACTGTGCCAAGGCTGAGTGTACAAACCTCTGGTATAAACAGAATTGGCAGACCAGCCCTGCTACGTGGCAGAATCTCTTCTTTCTGCATGATCCTATAAAAAAATCTTAATATACATGGGCATTTCCTAAGCTGATCCAGTTAGAAGAAAGGAAAAAAAAAAAAAAAAAGACAGCAAGTATTGGGCAGCCACTAAGTTGAAGCAGATTCAGTGTGGGGGCAGGACAGGTAGATCTAGCAACATGTGTGTTTGAGGGAACATGTCAAGATTTATTTTGACTGCAGATGGTAGACAATGAAATGAGTGTCCACTACATGACCTGGCAGGCAGCAGAACAGTCAGAATAGATTGGAAAGATGTCAGCACAGCAAAAAAAATTAGATATGGTTTGCTCTGGCACCATGAAATTGGAGATGAGACCACAAAGAGCACTGGGTGTCTCACACTTTCTCCTGTGTTTTGCTCTCATAAAGGAATTGCATGGCAGGCTACTTCCAGCAGGACAGCCCTTTCAAGCTATAAATTTACACCCACCAGGGACCTAACACATGGTGACTGGATGTCAGTAAAGCTGGGGCAGTTTACATCAGACCATTTGCAATTATTCCTTTCCTTTCTGAAAACCATTTTACAGATAATAATAAAATTACATAGCAATTAAGTAGTGAGTCATTACACCCTGTGGAAGCAATTCAATGGATAGTGAGGCAACATCCATCCTGAAGTGGTTAATTATTTGTCTTAAGAAACAGACCTTCTTCCATGGAAGCATCTGAAGGTCACTGCATTCAGTCAGGGTATGTCTAATCCCAGCACAAAACAACACAATCTGTGTGTGCAGCCTCCCCTGCAGAGCAAATGGTGAACCACTACAACAAGAAGGCAAGGAGGTTTGGCTAACATCAGAATAATCAGAGTTGCTCTCCTTTCTTCTGCAGTTCCTCTGAACAAATTCAAAAATCCCTAATGTCAGGTCATTTTATTCATTTAATCTGCTTTAACCCTCAAACTTTCCAATGAGCACAAGGTTTAAAGAACTCAATGCTAAAGGGCAGTTAAAGAAATGTTTTTTTCTCTCTAACATGTTCACAGAAAAAAATGGAAGTCTAACTTTCTGTCATGCAAGCAAGAGCAACAACTATATCACAGTTTAAAAAATTATGACAGGAAATTCTTGATGATGGTAACGCCATTTTATGATTTATAAGAACAGTTGCATTCCACCCTAATTTCCCAACTGAACAGCAGATGCTCTTCGGCAAAAAGCTGTTATCATTTTATCTGTTTTACAATATGTCATGTATATTTTGCCAATCATATTTTGGCTCCCCTCACGGTGTCTGCTGCCATGCAGTTGCAAGCTTGTTTAATCAGTTCAGCATAATCTGGTGCTTTCAACACGGCCAGCACGCACACCCATGCACAGCATGCACTGCCCACTCTATTCCCTTTTGCCTTGTAAAATAGGGATACATGGCTCCATCCACTTGTCAGGCAGAACCTGCCTTTGAAGGGCTGCGTGAAGTTCTGCTTAAAATGGATGGCACAATATGCTACATGTTTTTTTTTTGTTTTTTTTTTTTACCTGGCTGAGCAGCTATTCATTAAAAAACATGGCCCTAATTGGTGTTGCCTTACATTTGTTTTAAAGCAGATTATTAGGTTGCACATAGCACGATGCACGCCGCTGTTTTGCAGTTCAAAACCATGAATCAAAAAAAAAAAAAGCTACTTAAACTTTGTACCTGTGCAAATAGAGACTTTCATCTTCACAAGCTTAACAATTTATCCTCCCAAAACTCATCCATCAATCTGTAGACTGATTTCCCTTGAAAACACCTGGTATTAGCTCGTTCTGTTGCAAGCTCTGGTTATTTCCAAGGCTGCTGACACCAATTTACATGAAAACTCCCATTTCACATATCTATTCATGAAGAGGCACATCCAGCTTGATCTGAGTTTGTTCTGTGGTACAGAAATCTTACAGAAGGTGGCAGTTAGGATTTGTGACTTCTCAGCTCTTCCTTTTTTCTTTTTCTTTTGCTACCACCCTGTTATTCCTGTGAGGATTGTTCCTGTGGGCCCTCAGCTGAACTGACCAGAAGGGTCCATGGCCATGGTCAGTGGCTTTTACTGGGCCTTGCACATAAAAACACCAAGTCAGCAATAATAAAGAGCAGCCCTCAGCACCTTTTTATACTGCCATTACACACTGCTTGCTTTTCATTAAGGGAGAACTAGAAACTTAGCTTTTCACTGGATATAGCATCATCACAGTCACTGGGTGTAACAGTTCCAGCAAAACCCCTCTGATTATCAGCACAAGGATTGATGACTTCAGACTTCATCTGTGGAGGAACCAGCAAATTTGCACTAATATGCTGAATCTCCCTAGAAGAAAGATTTCTGACCAAATCTTTCACACTGATGAAAGGGAATGGAGAGAGAAGCTCTCACTGCTGTGACAAGGGCTGGTGCCTGTGCACACTGTGTAGGACAAAGTCTTTGCCTGGATTGCAGAGGATGGGAATCTGTTACATCTGCAACCCTTGGTTCATCCCAGAATATGCCTTCCTGAGTTCTGGAGCAGAATTTTCAATTGCTAATCTACCCAATCCTGGGCAGCCTGTAGATGTGGATTAGGACCTGGCCAGGAAACCAGACAAGCTTATTGAGAAGTGAAAATGCATGAGATTTTTGAAAAAAAAGAGCTTTGATAGAAATTCAACTTATCCACTGATATGTCCATCAGTCAAATGGAATGAGAAGAAAACAATTTGCTTTCAGCTAATGATGCAATAAAACTGCCTTGTGGCAGAGGTCCCAAGAACTCTCTTCCTCCTACCCCATTCCTGAAGGGATTCTATGCTTAAAACTTGTGCATCTTTAGTTCAGATGGAGATGCAGAGCCTCAACCACTCCCCCAGGGATGCAGCTCTGAGAGGGTGTGCTCATTGCCCTCTCCATGGGAATGCACAAGGGGGCACTGGGAAAGTGCTACATTGGAGCAAGAGGTGCCCCATAAAGGCGTGAAAGGATTTATAAAGGAAAGCTTGGCATCAATGGCAATCTGTAGGGCAAGAACAGCCACACACAAGACAATTGAGCTCACAGCCCGGGTGATTTTTTGAAGACGAAGATGGGAAAACAGTTCTGACCACATCAAAAGACAAAGGGAAAATGGGCTGACATTTTTGGAAATGGGGATGAATCTGGGTGAGTAGTGATAGAAATGCCATGCAATGATTTCTTCTGCCTCCCAACAAATGTTGGTATAAAAGCACAGTGGCTTTTGCCTGTAAGGCAAGCTTTAAAGCAAACCTCATGTTGTTCTTGAGGTGTTTATTTGCTCATCCAGCAAGAGAAGAGAAACTACCCTGAAGTTTTTTTCATCAGGTATAAAAAGCTCACCAGGTTAGAGAATGAAAACTGATTTGGGATGATACTATCTGTGCTGGAGAAAAGGCACAACCACAAAACCACATAAATTTCAGTGGCTTTTCATCTGTTTCGTTTGCCTAATGGAAAGAATTTACTAGAGGAGGTAAATATATCATTCAATAAAATAATCTACCATGGTCTTGTTTCAAATTTCAAGCCATTTAAAAAAAATATTACCAAATATTTGTCAAAAGATATCATATACATATTATATTAGACTATAAGGTTAAGTGCATATATAAATACATATATAAAGACACACAAACTTTTGGAAACCTAAACCAATATGAACTTTTTTGACTTACTGTAGTCATTGTAAATGAATAAAAAGGGTTGATAATAATTTCTCTGGCTGTTCCAGTGGCATTCCAGGCAAATAGCTTCTCCAAGAAATTTCACTTTGAGAGGGTGTGTTTTCAGTTCTGCAAAATAGCACTGATTTCACAATTCAATACCTCTAGAAATGATAATTAAAAGTTACAAACCTTTCTTTTGTTTTTTTTTTATTTCTGTTTATTCAGGTTTCAAATCAATAGTCTACCTTGGAGGCATCAAATCTTTCCAACCAGCTCTCACAGCTGCACAGACTGTTTTGTGCTGTTTGCTGCCTAGTGAGATGCCACTTTCTCTTTTTTTTTTTTTT
>VZRH01002012.1:682807-693380 GCA_013397555.1 Urocynchramus pylzowi
TGACCCCAGGTATATACCCCCTTTCCCTTTTTTTTTTTTTTTTTTTTTTTTTTTTTTTCTGGGGCAAAGAGAAGGAAGAAGCATATTCTAAAACCTGAGAATGTACTAACAGTTTTCATGCAAAGATGCCAAATGATTAATGTGTTGGGAGAAACAGATGGAGGTTCCTTTATCTCAACCATGTTTCACCTCTTGAAACAGCAAAGAATATGGCCCAAAGGCAGAAGTGTCATTTCTTGCCTCATACACATTTGTTCCCCAGCCATTGAGAAATGCTTTTATCTTCCCTGTGCAATAATTACAGTGAATCAAAAGGCCAAGAAGGCACTGAACTACACCTGAATTGTCACTAGAGTTTGATATTTTAATGCAACATGTTCCATAGTTGCTTGTTTCTGTGTTTTATCTTAGCACTTCAAGCTCTGTCATCTTGGGTGTAGTATTGCAAAGCAAGGCTATTTGTCTGTGTACTAGAGGAGTTCTACCAGGCTCATCCCTCTTTCTCACTCTTCTGAAAAAAAAAAAAAATCCTGCAGATCACACAGGTCAAGCTGACCCTTTCATCTATCTCCCACAGCCTCTGGGGAGGCTGGTCTTTTCTCTCTGCTCCCAACATTTTGTGATCTTTCACAGATCTTTTTAGTCACTCGCATCCTTGAGTAAAACTCCAGTTATTATTGCCCCCTCAGTTGCTGTCAGTGCAACAGTTCACTCCCATCAACGCTCTCTCAGAGGCTGCACCAGCTCCTGCCTTTCAATGGGATCTTGCTGATTTTTTCCCATCACTCACCCATCAGTCCAAGGACTCACTCTTTGCTTAAACAATCGAGGCTGAGGACACCTTGCATGCACAGGCCATGGATGAAGCACAGGCAGCACAGATCTCTGTCCCAGTGAATACCCCTGTGCTCTGCAGAGTTTATCAGCCCAGCTGCAGTGAGAGCTCAGCAGGGGACATGTTGGAACCCACTTTCCTGTGTGAGTTGCAGTGTGAATCAACCACCTCTGGATCAGGTGATTTTAAGGAGCAGCAGTGTCGTTTCTGAGAGGATTCCAATTCCTCACAAGCCCCAACCTGGACATGTCCCTCTGCTTCAGATGGACAGCGAGGGAGCAGGACTCTGCATATGTGGCAAAAGGGACTAACTAGAAGAGTATGCCAAACAGGCAAGGAGGCACAAGGCACAGTGATGTGATTATAGTTGGCACAGCACTGCTTGGCCACTGTCAAGGGTGTTGTTGGAAACTTTGCAGAAATGAGCTACAGGGCCTTGCTGTTGTGGCTGTGAGCAGCCCCCACTTGTGCAGCCATGGAGCTTCCCAGCCCTGCAGCACAAACAGCCTGCAGTGCTGGTTTGTGCTCCACACAGATCCTTTCTCAGGGAAGTCTCCTGATTATTCAAATAATTGTAAAACACTGTTTAAGATGAGGATGTCTTCTGGTGTCTCAGAAAACAATAACAGCAAAACACTTCCCACTTTATTGGTCTACAGGGTTATCATAATTACTGGAATGACTAGCTGGTGGGTTGCACATATTGATTCTCTGCCAGGCTGTGGAAGTGCAGATCCAGGCACCAGTGTAATAAATCTAAGTACCAGGCTGACAGAATATGCTCTTGAGCTATGCAGCAGCTACTGCAAATCCTATCTGTGGAAAAGAGGGGCCATGATGGATAAATATCTTTTAATCAGCGTGTTTGAGGAACACTTGATCTCTCAAGGATTAAAAAAACCAATAAACAACTGTTAGCAAATATGAAGAACATCCAATTAAAAGAATTTAGTCCCTGTACCACTACTTCCATTTTCATAGAAGGGCACACAGATGCATCACCTTTTGCATAAAGACCTCAACATATTCCAATATGGTGAAATTTAATCTTAGAAAACCTGCATATTTTGCTATGAGAATCTACTCTTTATAAACCTCTTAACTAAAGGAAATTGCTGCCTGATATAGCATGCTAGCTACATCAGCTTGCAAATTTTAATGTGTCAGGGAAATGTTTTCTTTTCCACCTTGCAGGTGGGAGTTGGGGTACAGGCAGCTGAAACCATGGAAAAGGACTGTAAGCCCTTGTCCTTGCAGCACACTGCTCAGTGTGAGGAAATCAGACAGCAAAAGTGATAAACAGGAGAAGAAATTCATGCTGGAGCTCATGAGCAATGGTGCAGCTTGTGTAAAGACCAGCTTGGGAAGCACTTTCTGTATTTAGTTATTGCATTAGCTGTGTCAATGGCCTGTATCCACAAACCACGTTAACAATCCTGGAGCACAGTCAGAGGGCATCTGGCCTCTGAGCCACAGCAAACCCTGCAGGAGGCAGAAAAGGCTGAGGACACCAAGCTGCGTTCACACTCACGCCAGAAGAGAGACTGGCTCTGTAGAGAGGCAGACGGCTTCGGTTCTCACCTCACTGCTCATACTGCTGGCTGCTTTCTGAAGCAATCAGAAATGCTGTTGTACCATATTAGCTCTTCAAGACAGACAGAGTCAGCTGCTTTCTAATTATAAGATACTGCTTCTTGTTGGAACAGGGAGGTGGTTTTTCCCAAGCAGAAAACCTCTGGATATAATCACTCCTGTTTTCTGTAGAATCGAGACAAACACCTTCAAATATTTTAGGTATATCTTCTTTTTATATTGAAATGTTGAAGCATAATCCCACCAGGCTCAGCTTTGCTGTCATTGAACTAGAAGCAGAACTGTGCTCTCCACTGCTAATATTGTATGGATGCCTTATAAACTCATTTTAATCTCCAGCCCACGTACCTTCTTTGCAAGTTAATGTGGCATGTTTCAAGGAGAAGTGAATGGAATCATGATGATCACAGAATTCTCCTGAGAGTTTCCACATCAGATAAGAAAATAAAGACTGATATCCTGGTCCTGAGGTCAGTGACAGGTAAATCACCACATTCAGCATCCCCTCCTCTTGACCATGCAATTTGCCTTTTGCAGAATGAATTGAGCTTGCAAAAATGTCCCTATGGATGTCCCTGGGAGTTGGATCTGATCCATAACTGTTTAAACTACACCTGTGAATTGAAGCTGCTTTACACACAACCTCTGAAAGACACTAAACTGCAGGAATGCAAATAGATGATGGTGTATGATGACTTTAAATTATAGTAAAGTGATCCATGGAGAGGGAAAAAGCTGCTATCAAGAGACTAAGCGAATGCAGAGAAAGACGCTGGGAACTTTGATTTGTGTGCTTTGCTCATGTAGCATTCCTCCCTGAGGGGAAGAAGTGGAGATGGACGCAAAATAGAGTGAGGGACCAGTGGGATATAGGCACCTGTAATCTTGTGTGTATAAATATGGATATAACTGCCTTCAGTATCTAATCAGCAGTGACTCTAGACTAGGCCACAGTTCAGCAGCCCTGCCTCTGCAGGGGGCTTAGCTGCCTTCACACAAACCATCAAGTTAGAGGCTGCCCACATTCTCTTCCCTTCCTGTACAAGGAAGTTTCTCCCTACACCAAGCAGTCCTTGGAGCAGGCAGGGGACTTTGCCACCCTGTTGCTTTGTCATTGCTCCAGGGTGGCACATGGATCAGGAGACAACCAAGACATTCTGAGCAGTTTCAGCCAGGCATCCACTGCTGGGGCAGGCTCTCTTCAGGATTTAATAATTCCATTGTGCTGGGCACATTAACAACAGCATCTCTGCAAGCATGATAATGCATGTCCTGCATCGTGACTGACATCATTCAAGCAATGGATTCATTGATTAGTTGCTCCCATTTCAGAGAAAGGTCTCCTGTGGCTTTTCATCCCACCCTCCTGAGTGCAATAGGCATGTGGAGAGAGTTTGCCAAAACAGCTCTCTGCCTTTTACCAAGCAACTGAGTTAAGGCAATGCCAGGCTAACCTCTAAGCAGAATTTATACCATCTTTTCTTCTACATCAGACAATGTAAATGCTCCTTCCTGCCTCGTTTTCCATTTAGGATAAGCCTTGCTATTCCCTTCAACTCCAACTTGGTGAATAAAGCAATGCATTTGGAGTGTACTCTCTGCATCTTGGTCCTACATCATTTCATTCTTCTGCTAACAATCAGCCAATTTAAAAGACTTACAACTAATGCATGAGACTTTTCAAAAAGGCAGCATATGCTCCTAATTTCCTTTAACAGTCCATTTTCATTCAATGCATCTATTTTTCTCCATTCTCTGTAGACTAAAGGATTTCATTTGTATTCAAGTTTTCCTTGTAAAGAGAAGGTTTTTTGGGGAAGGGAGGCAATAACATCCTTTAAGTTCAGGCAGTTTGTTTTAAAGAAACATTTCCATTAAAAGAAAAAGAGCAAAAATGTATTTTAAAATTGTCTGTCTTATTAGTGCATAATTTAAGTGGAGAAATGTCACTCTTCTATTATGCTAATGATTTTTTAAAAAGGAGTAAAAAATTTTACCTGTAAAGAACAATCAAACATCTCTTCTTGCAACAGAAAGGCGTCATTATAAAAAGAGAAAAGAGACACGTACATATTTAAATGAATGATCCAGTGTGAGGGTGCATGAGAGTGATTTGTGTCTTGAAGCTCTGCTGTCACTTAGATTATGCCTGATGAGCATTTAAGGAACGTTCACAGGAAAAACATCTACTCATATTATTTTATTTGAGAACAGCGAAGGCAGCAACCATTTTTAGGGGACAAAACTTAATGGATTTTCTTTCAGCTCAGTAGATACATTGATACTTGTAAATCTATTCTAAGTGTGCCACTGTAATTATAAATCTTTTAGCTATATTTTTCATTAGAGAGCATTAAGGTAAATATTCTCTCCGAGAGAAGATATATTTGGCATATAGGTTTTTAAAGCTGACATTTAAGTACTCACTGCAGTGTTGCAGCTGTTCAATAACATTATTCTTATTATTCATTATTTAGGGTCTGTAGTCCTGAATGCACTGTTCTTCTGCTTTAAAGCAACGAGACCCTTGATTTACCAATCACAGGTAGCCAGTTGTTACCTAGAAGAGAAAGAGAAGCCTGCAGGAAAGCACATCTTGTCATTCTCTGATCTACTCTTGGCAATCCTGTATCCATTTTTTCTGGAGGAACAAACTATACCCCATAGATTTAACTAGCACAGTCTGGCCCCTACACAAGGGAAAAGAAAATGGGTTTTTTTGAGGCTTCCTCAGGGCTAGATTTGTGTCTAGAGCAGTTCAGCCCTGAGAAAACAGCTCAGAAATAATCAGTCCATCTCCCTTCTTCCTTCCCAGCTGCTTGCTCTGTTGGATAGCACAGATCCCATTTCAGAAGGCACAATTCTTCCCTTGTAAGATCAGATCCATGCAAAGCCAGAGCAGCAGTGTGCACACCTTGGTGTACATCGAGACCATGTAGTGATGCTCCATGGTACAAAGTTTTTCTTTGGCTAGAGCCATATTAAGAGCTGCAAGACCTATTTCAGCTCTCTATAGGCTGGTAATAAAACTTTCTTGCTTTACCATCCTGCCATGTGCTGTGTGTTGCAGGTTTCATAGGAATTCCCTGGGATTAAGTTTATCAGGGCACTACAACATGCTTAGCTCCAAGCACACACTCATATGCTGTGGAGATCAATTGTGATTGAAATGAGGAATATGTTCAGAGCCCCCACTCATCATATTCAGTGTCAGACAATTATTTCCAGCATGCTCTGTCTATTAATAATCCAAGGTGTATGTAAATCTAACACGATAAGCAGAACAGCCTATCCTTAATTAATCTGGGCATTACACTTACCAGTTTTGCTCAACTCACCTTGACACTGGCCAAGGCAAGCTGGATAATATGGATCCTTAGCAACTACCCTGAAATGCATTTTTGGCAAAGCTCATAAGGAAATAATAGTGCAAGAAACATCTTCATTACCCTGGTCTAATATTCACTTGTCATTTTTTTTCTAATACTGCAATTTCCGTGCTTGGAACTCTGAGTGAAGTAGCAAAACACTCATTTGGCAGGTAAGTAAAATCAGGACAAAATCAATCACTAGCACAGAGAAGTGAAGTGATTTTCTGAGAGCAGTGGGATGCACACAGGAGAGCACCCACTCCTCAGATGTGCTAGACAGGCTGGAGAGGCTTGATGAGCCACAGGCATGTGAACCTTAAAAGAGGAATTAGCAGTACTGAGAGCTTTCAGGTATATTCCTCTGAAACTCATTTTTTTATTTTTTTTGGGCTTTTTGGGTTTTTCTGTAGCACGGCACGTGAGTTCTTAATATTGCCTCCAGAGTGAGAAAGTAAGCAAACAAAAAGAGCCATCAAGACTTTTCTTCCCATCAAGGGAGGAAATCTATGTAAAGTGGGACCCTCCTGCCCTGTTTAACACAGCATTGGGCCACTGGGGAGAGCCCAAGCAGCTGAACCTTGTTCTAGAAAATGTTTTGTTCTCAGCTGTTAAGAAAACACAGATTTTATTCCAAACATTAAATGCAGCTTTTAAATACAACTTGTTTCTTCATATTACAATTTGCAGAGTCCCAGATGGTTCCCTGTACATTTTCACGGTACTTAAAATGCTAATGTATTCCAACTT
This sequence comes from Urocynchramus pylzowi, assembly GCA_013397555.1. NCBI lineage: Eukaryota > Metazoa > Chordata > Aves > Passeriformes > Fringillidae > Urocynchramus > Urocynchramus pylzowi. The sequence continues at coordinate 689,354 of VZRH01002012.1, forward strand.
CTTCAGATGTTGTTTAACACACACACAAGCATGGCATACACCTTAACTGAGAGTGTGAATAAAGAGCAAAATCACAAAGCTAGAATCTGGATATTTTGCTAAAAGCTACCACTAAACCTCTTCCTCCTCCCTCTGCCCACTACCTCCACACCAGCAAGAAAGAAATGGAAACATAAAGTCATATGGTTCAAGGCTCCCCTTTAGCAAGCTGTAATTTAACCTCAGGTTATCCTGACATTCACATGCTGAAGGGAACACTTAGCACATGTCATTGTGTAAGAACAGCTAAATGAGAACAAAAATATAGGGAAAGAGGTCAGAAGGGAAAGAATAATAATACAAGCAATTTACAAACCTCTACAAAGTGCAGGTGATTTTGGAGCAGGTTGAACTGTGTCAGTGCATTTGCTCAGGACATTTAGTATTTGGAGAAATGCTAAAATGAGGCACTCACTACAGGTACAACTGCAAATATTTGAGGACAGAGGACAAACAAATATTCACACAATGGGCTAGTTGTCTGCTAAGGAGTGGCAGAATTCCATATGTCATTCCCTGAAAAGGCTCTCCTAAGCCTTTGTCCATAAACATCTCCCACACAAAAATCTCAGTTTCACTCATCAGTGCATCACAAGTGTAAATATCACAGACATTGTGTTGGCAGGATGAATATTTTGGCAAATGGATTTCACATTTCCACACCTTACATCTCATCTCCATGGGTAAATGATGAAAAATTAGTAAATACCAAAATGATGAACAATTGCAAATGTGAGGGCTAGTTATTGAGCCTGGCCAAGTAAAGCATGCTGTGAAGACTCCTCATCCTTGCAGATGAGGTGATTGAGAGCACAAATGCTCCTGCACATGTGTGGTGCACAGCAGGAGTAGATTAGCTTAACCCAGTTCCATGGTCACTACAGATACCTGTGGCAGAACAGTCAGTCCAAGGCCAGTAATTGAAATTTTGCTTTGCCTCATTTGTGTTACCACATAGGAACAGTTTTCTGGCCTAGTGATGCAGATGTGGATAATCAGGGCTGATTTCATGTCTTTGCTTGTGTGGGTGCCAGCAGCACCTGTGGAACAGCTCCAGCATGGCCCCAGAGAGATCCAGATTCCCAGGCTGACCAAAAAGCTTCCCTCACCATGTTTTGGTTTTCATACAGTACTTCCTTTTCAACTGGAGCTCAGAGTTATGCAGTGAAATCTCCATCCCTTGCAGGTGTAGCAGTCATTGTAAGTACATGTTGGGCTCACAGAAGCGAGCAATTGTAGAGCTACCACTGCTAGCTGTCACCTTTGAATGCCTCCTTTCTACCCCCTATGTGTGAAAGGTTTTTGGCCTGTCACTGGGTGGCAAAACACCAGAAGGGTTGAACTGAAGTGGAATGCAAAAGGACTTCACCAGCAAACCCTTACTTTGTTTCCTGACACCCTTTCTCCAGGGTGTCCTGGAGAATTTACTGCAGAAAAATTGACTGTGTTTTGTCCTTCTGCTCTGCATGGACTTCTCTGAGGGGTTAAATATGCAGAGAACCACCAGGATGAGCAGCCTGATGACTTCTTCAGTTCCAGTTTGAGGTGTTATGGAAGACAGTACTAAAGACCAGCAGAGCTTGATAGACACACCATCTGTAAAGGACAACTGCATTATCAAAAATACTAATTTTTTTTTTTTTAAAGTTGATTATTTTCTGTGCTGTTTATAGCCTCCCATGAGTAACAGCCAGACACTCCCACTCATACAACTCTCTAATATTTCACCGATCAAGGACATAACCCTGGTTATTTACAGACTGTAGTGCCTCTATTTTGATGTCACCATAAATAAACAGGTAAAACTGCTGAGTTTCAAGAAACTCAGCTTAATTGCCTGGAAGATGTTATTATTTTAATAAAAAAGAATGGCATGTTTAATGATTAAATTTATATCGAGTGTGCAAGCAGATTCCACTCAAGGAGAAGTACACCAACCTTTCCACACACCTTGTGCTGTCAAAAAACAGCTTCTTGCTTTTCATGAAAAAGTGGATCTTTGTTCAAATGACAGAGAAGACTCTGCTCACATGCTGCCTGAAAGCAAAGGTCTCAGCTGTGATGGGTTTCAGTAAACTACAGGCTCACTAGTTCTTTAAAATGACAGCTCCTATCAGATAAACTGTGTTTTGTAAACTGTAGGAGCTTTAGAAGGGATACAGCTCCTCAACAGCATCAGGCCTGCCTGGTAAAACTATGCCTGGATCTCTTCTCTTTAACCTTTTTGTTGAGGAATACACCTGGTCAAGTTGCAGATTGAGCCCTGGCAGGAGGGGCCCTGCAGAATGAAGGCTCTGGTGCTGAGCACCCAACCCACATTGTGTGGTGTAAGAGGCTTCATTCCTGAGCAGCCCTTGCATGGATTTCCCTTCAGAAGCTGCATACTGGTGCACATCTGGAAAGCATCTTCCAGTTTAGTTTCAGCCTAAAAGAAATCTAATTTGTGTGCTTCAAGACTGCTATGGAACATCAGCCAAAGCGTGGTAAGTAGGAAAAAAATCAGATTATGTGCTTCAAAAGAACAGCCTCATCCAAAAGAAAAAATATGCACTAAAGAATATGCATAGAAGGAGTCAGGATCAAAATGTTAATGACAGCCTTGACTGTAATGCCAGAAAGCTGGTGTCCATCAAAGGCAGAAAGGAGCTCCCCCACAAGAAGATCAAGTAAAAAAATCTCACTTCTTCCTATCTTGGTGATGGACTTGTTGTTATACATTGTGCTACATATGCTACACATTACATCAACATCTGTCCCTGTCACCTTTCAAACTGCCAGCATGCAGAGCCAGGCTCAGACAGCACAGCTTGGATTTACATGTTCCAGCTTAAGTTAGATAAAAATGAGATGCACAAGTCTGAGCCAGTCACCATCCTGGTACCCTTTATAGCCAACAAAGAGTTTTCACAGTTAGAAGATGCAACTTCTCTGATCTTTCTTTGGTGTTTGGTTTGGTATGAGAGGAAACCACAGAGAAATAGTTCACTCTGTTGGCTATGGAGATTATCCCTGTTTCAGATTCACACCTGTAGTGGTTGAACATTCAGGTAAGGAATGCTGCTTTTCCAAGTATCTCTTTCTTTTTTTTGGAAAAGGTATTGTTTTGATGGACTACATATATCCATTAATTAATAAGGGCATTATAGCTTTTGTGCCAAAATGCAGTGTGGATCTCTGTGTAAAATCAAGTTCTGTTCAAGGGCCAAAGAGCAGCAATTAACAGAGACAAAAACCTGTCTTAAGTCTCCCTTCTGACCTTCCTACACAGAATGCTAGAAGAATAAACACAATGAAACAAATAAATTCACTATGAAATTCCCTCTACCCAAGGTTTTCATGATTTATCTTCTGACCACCACCCATTATGCTTAAACAAGCTCGTAACTTCTTTATGTTCAAATATAAAAGTTTTTTGTAGCTCCCATTTCTTTCCTACATACTGGTGTCCTTCCTGTTTAATACTTGAAATTGTTCAGAAAAGATATTTTTCTTCCTTTAACAAGGCCTCTCATGCACATGTGTTCCTGTAAATAGCTCTATTTCTCACAAAAATATCCAAAAAGATACTTGAAATTAGCTTCCTAAGTTTTAAGTGTTGGCTGGCATCCAAAATTTAGCGGAATTCTATTTAAAATAAGATAAATTACTCAGAGACTTTTTATTTCTGTCTAATATTCAGGACAAGACAAGATTTGGAGAAATCTTTTGATTAAAGAGAGGCTTTCAGTTCTGACTCAGCTTTTTTTAAAAGGATTTGCTAACACTTAGTGACCCTGTTTCTTACTTGCAGGGTGCATTCTAATTTCTCCCTTGCACACAGGATGAGTTGTTAAACCTCTGTGCCTTGCCATGCCATAAACTTCAGACATTAAAAGCAAAGCATGCAGTCAAGCACTCAAGAGACAGGATCCAAAAAATCCCTGAGCAGATGTTTTTTGGTGTGAGTTTTTGCAACAGAAACCATCTGCTTATTTTCTTTTTTTTTTTT
>VZRH01002012.1:693385-758910 GCA_013397555.1 Urocynchramus pylzowi
TTTTTTTTTCACAAACACACTCTTTTTTTTTTTTTTTTTTTTTTTTTTTTTTTTTTTTTTTTTTTTTTTTTTTTTTTTTTTTAACCAGTAAAATGAAAGTCATGTCTCAAAATGATCTGAATAACTCATCACAAATGCAGAATCTTCAAAAGGCACTCATGGACGGGGCAGGTTTCTCATGCCCATTCTGCTAATTATCAACCAGCACAATTCAGTCCTCCACATCTGCTAAAAATGTAATTCTTGAAAGGCTCAGCTTCAGTCTGGACACCTGTTTTCCCAGCTTACCACTTTCCTGGCTGTAAACCCAGATGTCCTGTGCCACTGTGAGTTCTTATTACCTTAGCAGGTGATACATGCTCTGCTGTGAAGCCTCCTTCAACACGGGCAAGCTTAAGGGATAACCTATCCCAAAACACAGTTTTCCCTAGGGAGCAGGAGGTCATCTGTTTATCCCTCTCTGCAGACATGATTTTAAGGATGGAATGTGAGTCTAATGCATGTGATTGATGTGTGCATGACACAGAGATAGACTAAAGGGGGAGTCAGGCACCAGTCCCACAACCTTTGTGTTTTGATGTACCAACTTCTGCTGCTGACATAGAGAAGCAGCCCTTTCCAGCACGTCCTGCTCTGCCTGGAGTGTGAGACTGGGGGTGACCTTATGAAATCCCACATGTGGTGTTTCCCAGCCACATCCCAACCTGGCTTCTGGCTGAGATCTGAGGCTGCATCAGTTCCCAAATTTGCTGCCAGAGGAAGGAAGCACACCTGAAGGCCTCTTTGCCTGCCTACGTGTCCCCTTCTATGTGCACATGTTGTCTGAAGTTTCACTGGCTTGCTGGGAAATTACTTGAACATGGAGTTACTGCATGTTTGGGAACATGGAGGTCACAAATGAGCTGTGTTCACTTTGCATGTGCATGATCTACTTCTATCCAAATATCAGTGAATAATTTAAATAATAGTTTGATACAATTTAAAATAATAGTTTGATAAAACTAAATCCAGTAAGAAAAAGGAGAAAAAGGAACTGTACCTCTGAAAGGAGTGGCAGACAGAAGAGTCCTTTCTTAAGAATTAGTCCCAAGCTGCATATGCAGGATAGTACTGCAAAAGCATAACCATATCACAGTTTAAAATGTTTTTGACACTGTGTCTGTGAGTCTAACTCTGTATTTTAGTAAGCAAGGAGATCATAGGCTAGACACAGTGGATTGATGTCTCCCTAAATGCACTTTACTGAGGAGTTGAGGAGCTTGTGTGGCATCATTGAAGATATGAAGTCATGGGCCAGCTCCCAGATGCCAAAGGCTTGAGGTGAGGGGACACCATACTGGAGACAGCTTTTCTTAGCACCAAGCATCATTGCTTCTACTTCCTCTAAGCCTACTCCCTTTCCTCAGGCAGTGGGAAGCCTCTGACTTCTTGTGCAGTTTGGACTTAGGTGGCTGAAAATGATGCAGCTGCAATTCTCAAAGGATTTTCTGAGGGGCAACAGAGATGCTTCTCAGCAGGAGCCTGTCCCATGGGGTGCACACTGCTCCCTGCTGATGGTTGCCACAGCTCTGCACACAAAACATACAGGACTTAACTCCTGCCTGAAGTTGTGGTGCTGCTGACAGCTCTATTACCCTTTTGTGGTTTCATCTTCTTTGCCCAGCTTGTAGACACACATAGACTGTGCACTCCCAGAGCACTGGCATCTTCTCCACCAACTTCTCTAGGCAGGGAAATTGCTCAGGCCTGGCCTGTAACCATTTCTGAAGTGGAAACACAACACCCACACCTCCCCTGCTGTGCCCTGCTCTGGTTTGCATTCTGGGTGTCTCAGGGTTGTACTCTTTGTGACAGAGTTCATAACTCAGAAACTCCACAAAGGGATCTTTTTGATCAATAAAGAAGAAGAAGAAAAATATTTCAGAACCTCACACTATTCACCTGTGGGATTGCTTTGGCACACACCCACCAGCAGGTCCATAAGAAGGGGTGAAAGTACTTGCCCAGTGAGAGTCTGTCTTGGCAGTCAAGCACATGCAGCAAGTTCCACCATGCAGTGTTCCTTTGTGATGCATCACTTCTGAGGATCCTGACACCTTGTTTTTGTTGTCTGGTTTTTTTTGGATTTTGTTTTTTTGTTTTCTGCTTGTTTGTTTGTTTGTTTGTTTTCTGTTGAATGAATTTTTTTCCTTCAGTGGAGGCACTGACCCAAAATCCCCTGTTCCAGGGCAGAAATAGCTGCTCATGTGGGTGGCAGCATAAGAGCAGTGCTGTACAGAAGTTACCCTGGAATACCAAAGGCTTAAGGGCTTTCCCATGGCACGTTTGGGCAGGGACTGAAATGAGACAAAGTGCTTTTGCTGCTGGATGGTTCCACAGATCCCAGCCTCCCTTCCTTCCATGCAGGGGCTCCAACTACTGGCTGAGTGGTTTAATGGAATGAAATGGTTGTTGAGCCACTCAACACTAACACGTGGGATTGGAAGCAGAGATAGCAAGCTATTGCCTCCAGCCCAATTCTGCAAAGACAGCATGTGGTCTCCTGATGGCTGTGTTAAGGGCTATTTCCCAGCAAGGACTGGTCCAGATGGGTGAACATTTTGAATGGAGCCATAAATATTATCCATTTCTTATCCATTTCCAAGATTCCCTCAGCTTTGGTAATTGGAAATGGAAATTGCAAAATGAGAAATTGATTTCTTCTTCACTTTTGCCACACGGAAAGAAAAGAAATGACTGGCAATGTTTGTGAAAGGCTTCCCAGCCCACCCAGATCCAAGATAATGAGCTTTCTCAGGCACTAGGTAATTCCCTCTCTTGTGGTCCTCTTTTTCTTTTACCATAAATGCACGTCTTGCTGCAGATAACAGAAGATTAAACTCCTCACTTGGAAACTGAACTACACATCACTCACGCAGCAAATAAAATAGAAAAAATAATTCCTTTCTTCTTTTTCTTCTTTATTAAATGCCATCACTTAATTTAGAATGCAAATCAATATATTAATAAGGAATGTATAATTTTAATGTCATCTGTGCAATCACCCTCGTAGATTGATTTTACCTTGAACTCATTGCAGTATTGTTAATGACTGAAAGCTCCCACCATACTTCATCAACCAAAGTCTTTCTCCAAGAACTTTCTAATTAGTGCTACTAATCACCTATTCCTTCTCAGTGAGACTAATGCATTATTCCAGAGACTTGTGAAATACGTCCAACAACATATACGTCTTGTTAAAATGACACTCCGGAGATTCCATTACCCACATCCATCAATGACACTTAATCCATCACATGGAAATATTGCTTAAATACTGCTACACAGTCAGCTGGGTGCAGGCATCGTCAGGGAGACCTGCCAGGCAAAATGCTTCCCTGCTTATGGCTCTGGCATGCAGCCCACTCTCTTACATCATATAGCAATTAATGTACCTGTACTTAGATAACAAGAAGTTAGAGAGGCAGTGGAAAGTAACAGCAGAATGGGACAACTGATGAAATTAGCTGCAGGAAATCTATATTGTAATAAAACTGTTCATAAAAGTGAATTGTCATTTAGAGGCACAATTTCCATGGGGAATAAGTTTTAATGTCTATGTGCATCTTTAAGGCAAGGAGTTTTTCTTTTTTTTCCCCCAACGGTTCTTTCATTTAAATGGCTTTACAGAAGCATAGAATATGCAGAAACATTTTTAAACTCATGAGAATCTCATTATGTTTTTTCATGCCTTTTTCCATTTTTATTTTTTTCTTTAAATTCAGGATAATCCACAATGCTGCAGTTATTTAGCTGTGAGGAATATTTAGATCACCACAGCGAAGATAATTAACAATATGTATAAATGAATGTGCCAATTTCTTTATAAGTGGAAATACTTAAATTGATCAGTTACACTGATGGAGCCTGATTATTTCTCCCCCACCCCTGTGTTTGACTACAAAATCAACTATAAAATCAACTTTACAAACACATAAAAACACACACATACCCCAAACTCTGTAAAGCTAATAGGATATGTTACAAAGCTTCTCCTTTTGAAGCAATCTAAAGTGAAATTCAAATGCTAATTGTGTATAAATCTTATGAAAAATTCTGGTACTTGTATGAAATTGTTTCAAAGTCAGAATGATTTATGAGTGTTTATTAATAAACACAAGCTTAGTGCTTGGACCAAAGCACAAGCCCTGGTGAGCGGTTGGAAGCTCATCCTGGCAGGAGCCAAATGGGGTCAGATCACAAGGGAAAGTGAAAATAGTTTTAGAAATAAATAAATAAAAATAGAATAGAAAATCACTTTTCCCTCAAGGCAAGGTGAATTTGTGAAGATCCCTACTGATCAGAACTCAGCATGTCATCTCTCCTCATGCTTGGGATTTTTAATTTCTATTGCTGGGGCTCTTCTTAGTGATATTTCCTGTATCGAGATAATGTTACAGAATCGTCTGACCTATGAAAAAGACAATTTACAGTAAAATAAAACTCCTCCACTGTGTGAATTAAGGGATGGGGAAAACTCCCATTGCTATTTGTAGTACTTGAGGAGGCTAAAATAATGCTCTTAGTGTGCAATGGACCACTTCTAAGATTATACAACAACAGCAAAGGCTCTACAAAGGCAGCTTAAGAGTATCAAAGGTGAATAATACAAAGAAAGGCTTTGCAGATCTACAACCAGCACTAACCCCACTGCTGTCTCTGTGGTAAGACTTGACTACAGCCTACAGACAGTATGATGAAAGCAGCCATCCACAAGCATTCCAGTAATTTTAATTATTTGCACAGCTGCAGAGATGAATCTGTAGAAACAGCAAAGAAAATACAGATATGAGCAGGTTGAAGGCAGAATGCTAACTCTGTGTTACTGGGTTTTTTCCCCTTCAGGATCAAACTTTGCTCTTGCAAAACATCAGGCTGTTGCTTTAGCTTTGTGTTATCACCTCATAGTTGACAGCACTTGAATTCCTCCAGAATTGCCATCCCTTCTCCCATCAGGGCTCTTCCCTTGTCCCATCCTGCCCCACTGCTCTCTCCTGCACAGTAGGGATTTCATGATGTTACAGGGGATGCCAGACCTGGGAGCAGGGAATGTCTGCTGCCCCCTCTCACTGTACCACACTAATTTCCCCTCTGACACCCACAATTGTGTGTAGACTCTGTGCATATTTAAAGCAAACAAAGGGAAACAGATACACATACAGACAGACAGACCTGCTCAGAGCACTCCTGAAAGATTAGAAAGAAAATAAGTTCTCTCATTCCAATTAAAGCTTAAACTCACTTCCCATTATGAGCTTAATTACATTTCAAACAGATGCACTTCCAGTGTGTGCAAATGTTCTGGCATTGTGAGAAGCTGGATGGACTCTGGCTTCAGATACAGAAATGTTGGACTTGAGAGTGAGATATTTGCAGAGGAAACTTCCCTGAGCATCTGTCCACCAGCATAAAAGAAAATATCTGTAGAAAATGTTAAGAATCAAAGACTCAAGGTCCATAGAACTTACTTTAGGAACAGTCATTCAATCAGCAAATTTGTTAATGAGGAAGGGTTGAAAAAGCTGAGGAGTTCCATCAGCAGCTGGAAACTTCACATTTCCATCATATCTGGTGCTGTCAGACCAAAAGCCACATCTGATTGTCTGCTCTCTGACACTGCAGTAAGCAGTTATCTCAACTGAAGGAAAAGGCATTTATGTAACAGGTCTTGAATTCACCTGAGTGTTGTAGGAATGTCCTTGTTCTTCCTTTGTCTGATTTCTTACTGTAAAGGACAGGGAAGTGCAACAGAGACACTGATTTCCAAAGTACTGGACACTGGAAATGAGGAACTTGAAGAAAAAGAACCTCATCATCTCTGAATGCAACAGATAGCAATCTGCCACACCACAAATGCACAGGAAGTAGTCAAAGGGCTGGAAAACCAGGATTAACCATTTTGGAGATGAAAGTCAAAATCTCTCCTGGTATCATTGCACAAATATGTGCTTGTGCATTCAAGAAATGTACCTTGAGACTCTGGATAGCAAATGGGAATAACTACTCCAAACTGAACCATCCAAGTTCACTACATTCATTCTGAAGCTAAGCCCAGCAAGGCAGTTCAAGGACCACCTTGAACTGGTTTTAGCATCAAACTCTGGTTTTAGCATCAAACTCTTCAGACAATACAAATTGCACACATAAGCACAGACCATCCTACCTAATTGCAATGAAGCTATGCAGATTCCCATCAGGACCAGGTGAATCAGGGGTGTGAATCTGTCAGAGACTGTAATTTATAATAAAAAAAACTTAGTTAAAAAAATTCTCTTTTTGGACAAAAAAATATTTCCTATGATGTCTTCCAGTATGGTAAGTCTCATTTGAGGAATATGAGGTTATGCCCTCAAGCAGTCCTTCCTCTGCCCACACAAATATTCATGTAGGGGTCCCACTTCATTTTGCCACTCGTTGTGTGTGTCTTCTGAAAAACTTAGCTATTTAAACTTGTTTCTTCCATTATAGAGGACTTAGCAGTGTGTTTTGCTCAGTGACTACAGCAATGAGCATTGCTAGATAGATGTAGACAGATACTTTCTGTCTAATCTACACCTGAAGTTAAATTGCAGTCAGTATGAAACCTAGCCAGTTTTATAATTCTACCCATATGTTATAAGGATTTGCCACATATTTTAATGTAAGTGCTACATATGTCATCAACTTTGTGGTAAATATGTCTATTTTTCCTCCCGGAATTACAGAAGGGAGAGGTTAGCGTCTGGTACATTCCATTATTTATTGTCTGAATTCAGGGCAATTCAATATATTCTGTTAATTTTCTTTTCCTCTTTTAAAAGAAATAATAATCTGTCACTGAGGTTGTAACAGCTCTGATGTTAATGGAATTGTGTGAGACAATGTCATTGAAATTGGATCGGTCCGAACGGAATCGTTACAGTCCGTCCATTCAGGCCCTAATGGCTCCATCAATCCAGGTGTGTAGGACAGAGCCCAAGGTGTTTTCAGGAAGCTCTGAGGTGCATCTGAGTGTGCTGAGCCTTTGTGCACCTTCAAAGCACAATAACATGAGTTAAAAGGCACAGTCCCCAAATCTCCCAGAGACCCATTACCTACAGATCACACAGCAAAGGCTCCTTCGGAGCGAGCCTGGCCCATCCCAACAGTGAATCAATGAAAGAGTTGATTGCAAGACTAGAGGGGCACCTGTGTGTATTTAAGAATCATCCAGCCTCTGTCCTCAGGGATTATTCATCCACACAGATCTAGAATTCTATGCTTGACATCCCCTAGGACACTTTTTAGTAAAGTAATAATGAATGCACAGAACTACTGATTTCTTTCCCTTGTTTAATATTTCACTCTTTTTAATACTGCTACAAATTCCACAGGTGCCATATTTCATTACACATTTGCAAGCTTGGATATGTTGAAAAGCATCGAATACAGGGAACTTCTGGCCTTGATATATGCCTGCTGTAAAATTAATTTTGGGGAGAAGAAAAAAGAGTGTCCCCACAAGCCAGGACAATGCTGATTATACAGCTAGACACATCAAAGTGCCTCAAATCCCAGCACAAGTAAATGGCAGGCACCATACCTGCTGACAGGATGTTGCCCCTGAGTGAGCAAAGTGGATTATGCTGAAGAAACTTCTCTTGGTGCTTCTTTAGTAGAGCTCAGCCCCCCAGGGCTGTGGCCTACTGTTTTTGTACAGCGTGTGGGAATTAACACAGAAAATTTGGCAGTGTCCAGGAAGTATAAACAGGTAAAGAGGTGTAAGAATCACAAGCCCTGTGTTTGTGCCATGCCTTTGCTGGCTTATGAAGATGAGAGAACACTAGAAAACACTGACAGTAATAAATAACATAAAATAAATAATATAAAGAGTATATAATAAATAATTAACATGGGCACCGCCAGAAATCTTTGAGGGGAATTTCCTCAGCTGAGTGTATCATTATCTTTCCCACAATTTTGGTGAAATAGTTTTCTCAGTAGACATTCAAAAAATCCCAAGTGATACATATTTAGCTGAAGCTAGTTTCCTTTTTGTTCATTGGAGCAAATTCTCAATTTCAAGAAAATTAAATATAAAAATTAAAATCTAAACCTAAAAGGAATTTTAAATTCCAAGAGGATTTAAACCCCAAGACGTATCCTCTTAGTGTGGGATATCTTTCCCACTCTGTTCCTGAGGAATAAAAGAACTTTTAGCCTGTACTCATAACTCTCTTTTCTCCCAGGAGCTGAGTTCTCAATGTGTTGTGTTTCACTTCTGGACAGAGAAAAAAAAAATAGTATAGACAGGAGAGAGGCATTGCAGTGAAAATTCTGAAAGGAATCAAAAACTAAATGTTCCAATCATTGGAATTGTTTTCTTAATGTTTTCCTCTAATAGCCTCACTCAGCTGGATTTGCTGCAGTGGCAGGCTCTCATATTAATTGATGCATGTCTGTTTGCTTTCCATTTTCTATAGTCCCAGGGCCAGAAAGAGCTGTGAGCAGACATGAGCAAAGATGCCATAGTCAGTTATTGTTCAAACACTCTTAGCAACCAAGGACAGAAACTGCAGAGGTTTACCTGTAAAAATAGAACATAATGAGTAAAAGAATGGAAGATGCTCACAAATGCAAATAAATTACTTTTTCCAGCTCAGATGTGATGGGACACCATATTCTGTGTTGGGTGTTTTATCCAGGTGCCACACATATAGGTCAGCTTTTGGAGCCTTCCTATCCAAAGGGGCAGAAAGGTCAGGAATACTGCAAGGCATCAAAATACCTCTGGTTATTTTTATTTGTTTCACTATTCAGTATTCACACTGCATTAAACTCTGAGTGCTACTTCTTTGTTATCAGATAAAGAAGGAAATGAATTGGGCTTTACATCTGGCTGTAAATACCTGTGTTCAAAAAGCATACCACTTTACTCTCTAAAGTAGTGTTATTATGTGCATATCTTGTCTGTCAGCATTATGATACATGAAAAATAATGCTTATGTTCTTACACTGACATCTTTAGAGAGCATATGTAAATCTCTTGGTTTGGCTGGCCCAAAACATTGTAGAAGGCAATTAAATAATCTTTTCTTTCTAGGTTATGCAGCTGCCACTGCTGTTTCCAATACCCCATTTATTTTTCATTGCTTGATGGTGTTCTCATGAGTCTTTGGCTGACCAAAAAGGACAAGACAATTAACCGGAAAATTCAAAACATCTGCAGTCCTGCATCTTGGTATGTGGTCTGACACCGTGACAGCATCTTCAATCCTACACAGCTAATAAAGCCAACATTATTATTGGCAAAGCTTCAGGGATAAAGTACAGACAATAATGGGGGTTTATTCTCATTTAACTCACAAGAATGTAAGAAAAAATTCACCTTCTTTGTCATCCTATTGATGAAAGTGAAGCATAGCCTGGCGTGCATGTGTGAGAAAGAGTGGGAGAAGATGTGAGACAGATAGACCAAAAAAAAAACCAAAAGGCTGGTTTGGAAACCAACTTTGGGGTTTTTTTAATATAAAATAAAAGTTTGAAACCAAACTGTTTCAGGATGGAAAACAGAACTACCAAGCCTCATGGAGGCTGTGTCCAAGCCCACATAGTCCAAGTGCCTGTGTCCCCAATTGCCTATAGAGAGCAGCTCATTTTTCCAGTGACCTCCTTCCCCTATGAGCAGTCACAGCCTCCAGTTTAGGGACTGGGTGCACTCTGTGAGTTTAACTTGTGTTCTTGGTCTTAGGCTGCAAGTGGGAATTGGAATAATTATGCTCTCAGCTGAAATTTCTCAGTTCACTCACTGAGCTCTATGGTGTGCTTTTTAATCTACAAATTTTACCCCCAAAATTGTGCTGAGTGTTAAGCCTACAAAATGGGAAAGGAGGCCCCTAGCTGCTTCTAAGCCAAATATTCTCATTTCTCCTTTCCCATTACTTCCCAAATGAGACATAATTAAGCAATTTTGCTTCTCATGGTATTAAAACTAAAGACAAAGCTATTTCAGCTATTTCTAGGCCTTTTTTAGAGAGGCTATCAAAATCAATCAGTTGTAGCAATTGAGAGACAGAGAACAGATGGTATGTGATTCCAGGTTCTGCCACATTCCTATAAATGCATTAATTTACTGCTGAAACCAAGTAAGTTTTTTTATGTCATTCATAAAAGGAGAAGATGACTTGAAAGACTTGATCAGTGATGATAATGTGTTTTCTTTGGTAAATGCCATTTTCCTCAAGCTTCACATGCTACGTTCACCAGATCTGCAATACAGTTAACTACAAATTCTTTTCTATGGTAATCAAGCCGCTACCTTAGTAACACAGTATATAAAGTCAAAATATTAATCAGTAAGCCTTTCTTTATTTCAATATGTTCTCCTTCAGAAGTAATCCAACTGGAGCCTTTTTTACCACATTGTAATTTATGAGCCAGCTGGAGCACAATACATTTTTAATAAAAATTAGGTACAAGCAGATACAGGGGATTAATAGTTGTATTATAATTTTATAGTTTTCAATATACACAGCCATGGAAAAGACAATCAAATATGGGGTCCATCTCAAGGATATAAAATGCAGTATTTATTTTTAATGGAAAGAGAATTTCATGAATTACTGAGCCATGAAGAGCTGATGGATGCATTCACTGGGCAACACAAAGGACAACTAGAAAGAAAAGGCATTCAAAACAACAGAACACTACTGGTTGTTGGGATGTAGCACCTCTGATTATGCTCCAGTCTCAACTCTACCTGTTTCCATAGACTATGTACATTTTTAAAAATTACCTCTTTTTCTCAGCAGCCTATAGAGGCTGTGACTTCTTTTTTTTTTTTTCATGTGTTTCTGACTCACATTAATTAACAATTTATTCCACAGGGGAAAATAGGAGTAAAAGCAGTGTTCGTAAATTGATTAAACCATTAGGAGGATTATATCTTTCTCAGGTCTACTTTGAACTATATTGATAGGACTGAGTAGTGGAAATGAAGCAGCTATGAATTTTTGCATTCATCACAAACTTTTAAAATAGGCTCTGCAGGAGTTAATACATTATTGAACATCTTTTTCCACAAACAGCTAGACAAAAACTTATCCACTGTTCCTGCAGTCCAAGCATCACCATCTGAGGAGCATTTATTTTTGCATCTAAAAATCCTAAAAGATTTTTCTCTGATATTCTTGCAAACACTTTAAAATTCTTCTAGACTTATGGGTGGGTGTCTCCTTGATCCAAAAACCTTCCAGCTGAATGATGAACTTGCTGAGGAATCAAATTGTTCAGCATTTAATCTGAAAAAATTATCTGGCAATTGAATCAAAGCACATCAAAGACAATTCCCAGTAAGAAAAACAAATCTTCTAGTAAAGGGCAGCTCTTTTCCTTAGAGATGCTAATTACACTACAGCAAACCCCAAAATGTGGCGTGTGCTGTTCTTCTCCAGGGTTCAGGGGTGTGATATGAAATTTCTTTGAAGGAGACCCCAAAGATATGCTTTTTTTTTTTTTTTTTGTAAAATGAAATGAATGGGTAACAAAGGGCATGAAATCTTCAAATACAGCATGCCAACAGTGAAATCTTTGAAGGGGTACATACTGGCAATGTAAAATCTCCACTGGGACCATGCCTTCATCAACTCAAAAGAGAGACTATCTGTCTGAAAGCTTTGAAGAAACCCCTCCTTCTGAAGAGATGGGAAATCTTTGAAGTTATGAAGAATGCATTAATCATTTTAGATAGGTAAACTCTGGAATAAAACTCATTCCAACCTGTAGTTTTCCTTCTTGGTGCTTTGTAAACTAAATCACACAGCACATTTCAGTGAGGAGGAGAGGGTCGGAGCAGCCCAGAGTGAGATTTTTTGCAATCTTGGAGCAGAAGCTTACTGCACCATGGGAAGTAAATTTTGACAGCAGCCTGAAAGCACCATCTAGGTTAGAAGACACATAGTTTGTATGATCTGTCCAGATCCCTCTGCAGAGCCTTCCTACCCCCCAGCAGATCAACGCTCCTGCCCAGCTTGGCGTAGTCTGTGAATTTGCTAATTCCGACTCAATCTCCTCATCCAGGTCACCAAAAAGATGTCAAACAGGACTGGGACACTCTGATCCTGGGAGACAGCACTCGTGATCAGGCACAAACTGGATGCAGCACCATTCACCACCAGTCCCTGTGCCTGGCTGCCCAGTCAGTTCTGAATCCAGCTGAGAGTGAACCTGTCCAAACCGTGGGCTGCAGCTTCTCCTGGAAAATGCTGTGGCAAACTGGCTGGACAGGCAGCACCTGCCTTTCCTAAACCCTTGCTGGCTGGGTCTCATCCCACAGCTGTCTGTTGCACATAGGTAAAACCTTACAAGAGGAAGGCCTTGTAAAATCATGGCTCAGGCCAGTTACTTTGGCTAAGTAGAGAAGGACTATGGGAAAGGGACTCATCTGAATTAGAGGTGGAAAAAGAAGTTATATCACCATTCCATGTTCACATCGTGGTGTATGGTGGTTGGTTGAATTATGTTTGTTATGATTTAAAACTGTGTGGCTGATAAAGGCCTAACAGCTTAAAAAGGCCCTGTTTTTGCAATAAAGTGGCTCTCCTTTGCACCTGCCTGGGGTGTCATTAGGGACCCTCACCCACAGCTGTCCTGTAGCAATGCCTTAAGTTTTAGCTTTCATATTTTCCAAATTCTGTACTGCATGAGGATGTTACACTGAACTTCATGTAATTTATTAGAAAATCCTCTTCACAGCTTAGTTAGGCAAAGCAATCCTTTTCCAGCCCAAAAACCAAGGACACTGTTGCAGCTTCAGGCCCAAAAATGTATAAACAGTGGTGAATTGAGGAAAGCAAACTGGGAGGATGGGACTTCATAACCTGAAGCTGTAATTGGACAATTAACCCCAATATGTAAGTGGACCAAAACTTATAAAAGTGTGAAAATTCATGACCAGTCATCCATCTTGAGTCCATCTTGGGTTGAGCCTCGGCCGGGCTCTTGTACTGCCCATGGTGTATCCTCTGAAGGCCTTTCTAATAAATACCTACTTTATTCCTTTAACACTGTCTACCCTCTGTTCCAGGCAGCCTCTTTNCACAGCTGTCCTGTAGCAATGCCTTAAGTTTTAGCTTTCATATTTTCCAAATTCTGTACTGCATGAGGATGTTACACTGAACTTCATGTAATTTATTAGAAAATCCTCTTCACAGCTTAGTTAGGCAAAGCAATCCTTTTCCAGCCCAAAAACCAAGGACACTGTTGCAGCTTCAGGCCCAAAAATGTATAAACAGTGGTGAATTGAGGAAAGCAAACTGGGAGGATGGGACTTCATAACCTGAAGCTGTAATTGGACAATTAACCCCAATATGTAAGTGGACCAAAACTTATAAAAGTGTGAAAATTCATGACCAGTCATCCATCTTGAGTCCATCTTGGGTTGAGCCTCGGCCGGGCTCTTGTACTGCCCACGGTGTATCCTCTGAAGGCCTTTCTAATAAATACCTACTTTATTCCTTTAACACTGTCTACCCTCTGTTCCAGGCAGCCTCTTTAGTCATCAGTAGGTGCCATGTGATGACACTCAAGATAATCTGCTCCATGACCTTGCCAGGCACTATGGTCAGGCTGACAGTCTGCAGATCCTCCTCCTTCATCAACACTGTGACTTGGTAATGGAAAAATATCAGCAGCAGCTCTAAGAGAGAAGAGGTAGATGCCACATTATGCAGCCTTTGATTATCCCTCTGTGGCCAGTCTGAAGGGCCTTATTATTAGCAGTCAAACTAGTCATTGGCTTTCCAGAGCATCCAACTTAGAGATAAGAGACAGGGAATTAGAGGAAAAATAAATTACAGTGGCTGGATGGAGAGCCTTGTCTCTTCCTCACAGCCAATCTATAAAATGCATATTCTCCATAAGTTAAACTTGGATGGTGTACATATGGGACCACTGCAGTTTTGTGGTAGAGTCAAAAGGTACACATTGAGTCACATGGGCTTCATCACCATCTATGCACAGTGCCCAGATGCTGAAGGTGAGGCACCAGTCTGTGTCTGCATCTGTGATGAGCTCCAAGCATTGGTGCTGTTCTGAAGTGAATCCCCTGTTTGGCCCAGTGTAGTCCAGTCTAATCCAGTTCACAGAGCAGTTTTGATTCATTCACATTAGATCCTTTCTGGATCTTGGAAAGCTGCCTTCCATGTGTGCTACTGATGTGCTCCATAATGGGGACATCCTGGCTTGCATCAGTATGTCGTCCTTTGGGGAACCTTGAATCTCAAATCTGTTGAGGATGTTAAGCCACTGAACCAGACAGAATCTAGTACAAAAGAAACCCCTGGAGCAAACACAGCACAATTACAGGGGCCTCAGTATCATCTGCCTTGGTCCACTCCTCTTCTGGTTCCAAAGGAGCCAAGTCAGACAGTCAAATTAGCCTCTTTTTTCTTTTTTTTTTCTTTTTTTTTTCTTTTTTTTTTCTTAAATATACATGCAAGTACTAATTATTTAACTAACTCTATTTCATGAGTTAGCCTTTGTGTCTCTCTGGGCTATATTCAGATAGATAACTGGAACATTTAAGTTCAAGAAAATTATTACCTTTATACTGAGGGCTCCCAATACAGCCAAAGCAGAGTCAGGTGTGACACCAGTCAGCCCTCACAGACAGATGTGATGTGGCTGCTCACGTCTCTTTCCTGACTGCCTGTTAAATCTGAGTACAGCAGCCCTGCCAGACATTCACTGGCAGTCAAATGCATTCAGATAGCTGCATTGATTGTAAATTCACTCTGGGTGCCACCACTTCCAGGACAGACCTCATAAATACACCTCTCTGGACTGCATTCTCCAGTTATGAGAGCAAACCCCTACTGTCTCCTTCCTCTCCCTCTCCATTACTGGTGTTGGCCACTTCATAGCAGAACCAGCACATCCAGTTTAGTCTTCATTTCCACTCCTAATGACAGTGAGGTGCTGGATGGGTACACAAACCACAGCATTGAGTAGGACACTTACATGTGACAGCTCCTGATGAGTCTCCCTGAACTCCCCCAACCAGCCTAAAGAGGAAAAAACCATCTGTGGCAGGGAGTTAAGCCAGAGCTCCAGGTCCTGAGTTAATAACAACTAATGCAGCCTCAGACAGCAAAGCTGTGCCTTTTGGGATTTGCTGTCCCAGCACTGTCTCATGTAAACAAGACTGCGACAACTTCAGTAACTTCCAGAAACAACTTCAGTGAAACATATAAAATAGGTGGGTTTTTTTTTAGATTTGCCTTGTAAATAAATGTCCCGTGTGATCAATGATCTGCATGTGCCATCAACACTTTACATTTTTTGATCTTTTCCACTAAAGTATAGCTGTGATCACATATCAATTTATATTTTGGCTGTTCTGAAAAGCATGATTTGCAAAGGATCATAAGCACATTTTCTTTTTCTTTCCTCATGGATTTTTAGCATCCTGGCAGAAAATGTGCTCAGATAGTCTTTTGGATGTAATGAAAATCTCACAGCATATTGTATTTTGTACCTGACACCATTAATATTTTCATATTTGTCTTGTATGTCACTTTTTTCACTAACTAATAGATCATGCTTTTTATAGGCATTACTTCACCATTGAGTTATCTGGAGAAAGACATGGTTAATATCAATGAGCTCCTTGTGGACTATGAAAATATCCTGGGACAGAAAGCAATGCAACACCTGGTAGGAATATAGTTTTGCTTTTAAAAAATGAGACATATATCTCAGGCAGACAGAGAGCTTTGGGCAATGCTGAATCCACACTTATGTGCCTGCTTAAAAATCTTCTCTCATGCTATGTCTCTTTTTTTTTTTTTTTTTTGTCTCAGATAGAATGGACACAGCCCAACATTTAAAATTATTCATTTTGTAATGCAAACATACTCCTGCTGCTAAGCTGAGGATTTCAAACCAGTTAACAAATTACAAAAATCCCTTTTCAGGAGACAGATTATTTGGAATTATCAGCTCTGATGTGCTGTTTAATTATGCATGCTTTTGTGCTAAGCATCTTTAAATATTAACGAGATATGTTTTTGCACTTTTGACCTACAGTAGATCTATGGTAAACTCTCATGTCTGTTGGCAGTAAGTCATCACAGGGCTGCTGTACAGCAACAGCTCTTCTTAGACTCAGAGTTTGTCTGTGGTTTTTCTCTTTTGTATCACTGCCAGCACTATGGGAAAGGAATCAGGAAAATCACAACCCTGACAGAGAGCCCTTCTCAGATGAATGGGGATGAGGTAATTCTCACAATCACTTTCTGTCTCACTCTCAACATGAAAAAGAAGCATCTGAAAGCTGCTGAGAGCTTAGCCCCAGCGATGGGTGCAGCAGAGGCTGCATGGCAGAGAGGGGCAGCTGGCTGGGAAAAGTGTGCTGGGCAGCCCTTGAGCATCTGTCCCTAAGGAGGATATGGAGATCTTATCCTGGGGTAAGACCCCTTGGGTCTTATCCTGTGTTTAGGAGAGGAGAAAGCCTTTAAAATAGATAAGAATTACAAGAGAGAAGATACTGAGAATATCATGTTATTCAAGATCTGCTTGACTCCAGAGAGTGGGACAGCAGTAGGATCCTGGACAGGATAAGCTGCACCTGATAGCCTGATGCTCTCAAATGAAATGCAGTTTTCCAATGCCTCAGTGAATATCTGAATAGATGCCTGACCCATCCAGACCAGATGGATTTTAACAGTATACCGATACGTTATTGATCTCCTGATCACTTCCAGTTTAGTCAGATCATCTTCTACAATCATCAGGCCCAAAAGTTTCACCTGGTTCCCCATGAAAGAGAGCTTAGAACACTGGTGTACATGGGCTGATTTTGGCAAAAGCCAGGAGAGGAGTGCTTAAGCCCAAGCTTCTACAAATAATATAGACATTGATGTGCTTGAAAGCCCTTCCAGTATAATTCCTGGACTGTGGGAATATGTTTCTGGTCTTGCTCTCATCAGACACAGCAGAAACCTGAATGACACCAATGGCTAGTGAGAGCTTAACTAGGGCCTGGGAGCTGGTCCAGTGTCACCCCTCTTTGGCCACAAGGCCTGTTACCTGCTGCCTGGTCACCCTGGACCTACACACACACCCAATGCCTGTGCCCCAGATCCTGTACATAACCACAGAGCTGAAGTAAAAACAGTTTTAACATATTTCCTTGGGCAGCTCCTCACTGGAGAAAGAAGAGAGGGGAGAGGATGTGCTGCACACAAGCCCCTTGCAGCTGCTCTCCCTGGAAAGGCTGACTCTGGAGCTCACCTCCCGGTGTCAATGTCACCGCTCCATGCCATGGCTTTATTCAGAGCTGCCTGATCACAAGATAAGATAAGCCATCCTTTCTTTGACAAAACCTGACAGTAACACATGCCTCACATATTAAAACACAGCCCACTTTGCTGGCAGCAGATAGCATCTTCAGCCCTCACAAATCGCTCACGGTTAGAAGGTGCCTTGTACTCAGGAATGTTCTTGCCTGATATATTAAGCCAATACACGAGCTCATTACCTCCACTTCTCCCACGAAGCTTTCCTCTATCGAAAAGCTGTCACACAGCAAAGCATTAAACAAACACAGGGGCTGCCTGGTTATTGCTGTCTGGGGCACAGCAGTGCTTGCAGAGCAAGGCAAGGCAGGGGACTGCCCTTGGGTGCAGAGTAGCAGCTGAGGTAGCACAGGCTTCTTTTAAAAGGTGTCCTCGTTTTGGCTGGGATAGGGTCAGTTTTCTTCTTAGTAGCTGTGCTTTAGATTTAGTATGAGAATAATGTTCATAAGACACTGATGTTTTATTTGCTGCTAAGTAGTGACTATCTTAAGTCAATGAGTTTTCAGCGTTTCATGCCCTGTCAGTGAAGAGCTGCCCAAAATACTGGGAGAGAGCACAGCTGGGACAGCTGACCTGAAACAGCCAAAGGGGTATTCCATACCATAGACCATCAGTTCCAGTATATAAACTGGGAGGAGTTAGCTGGAAAGGGGGGAAAATGCTGCTCAGGGATGAGCTGGGCTTCAACCAGGAGGGGATGAGCAGTTGTATTGTGCATCACTTGTTTCTTTTGGGTTTTATTATTCTCACATTTTCATTACTGCACTGCTGCTGATGGAAATGGTTGTATTTTACTTCACTTCAATTAATAAATCACTCATATATCTCAGCCCACATTTTATCTTTTTTAGATTCATCTCTCTATCCCACTGGAGAGGAGGAGAGTGAGCATGCAATTGCAAAGTACTTCATTTCCAGCTGGGTTGAACCACGGAAAAGGGCAAGACAAAGCAGAGATAGGGCAGGAAATATTCTGTCAGGGCATACAGGTCTCAAGCATGTCATATGGCACTAAGGCAGGGGAGGAGAGCAGTGATTTATTTAAGGTCCTGGAGGCAGTCTGTGGCAAAATGAGGAGAAAACCTGAATATCCCAAGCCTTCAAAGGATTATCTGTCCCTGAAACACAACTTCTTCTTCCATGTTAGACTGACCTCTCACCTTGGTGTGCTCTGTGAGAAAGGAGCCTCCAGCACTCCTTCTACCATTGAAAGGATTCACTGGGAAAGACAAAAATTATGATGATCTGTTACATGAGTGTCTGATGATAAATAGCTTTTGTTTGTTCTCTGCTGCAACAGAAGAGTGACTAACCACCAACACAGCAAGGAGGGAGGTGACCCAATAATGCAGCCCATTCCCTATCAATTCCCACAGGAAAGGGCACAAATGGGTGCATGAACTGGCATGGAAGCACCAGCTAACTCCCAACCATCCCTTTCCAGAGGTTTTTCCATACTCAGGGTTGTGTGGCACGTGGCCAGTGTGCAAGACACACACAGCACTCAGACTGACCAGGCTGGGTCGGAGAGGGACTTTGGTGTCCTGGATAAGAGGAGGAAAAATGAACAGAAAAAACACAGAGAGACCCAGAGAAGAAAACAAGAATCTGCAATTCAAATCCATCCATCCCTGAGGGACTGGTGAAACAACTGCTTGCAATTGCATTAGTGCATTTTAATATGTTAACGGGCCCCCAGCTGCTGGTACCTGCCCTGGCAGCTGCAGTGTGGTCAGGGCCATTTCCTCCTGCAGCACAAGGTCAGACAGGATTCTCAAGAGGGTTAAAGTAAACAAACTTTAAATCACACAGCAACAGACTGGGAGAATACTCAAGGCCAGTTGTGATTATCTCAGCTCTAGGGTGGGAATGGGCTTGCTGCATCAGGAGGGATTTTTCCTGCAGATGTGATGAAATGCACAGCACCTCTGCCAGCGCTGCTTTCTCGTCTAAAATTTGCTTGCATAATTTACAGCAGGTGTCATTGTAGGTAGAAAATATTGGGATGTTAAGGAAGTCATAACATTGGCAGATGATATTTTATGTAGTAATATGCGTGCTGAAGACAATAGGAGTATCTCCTTTAGTGAGTAGTGCTCAATATGAATAATGGCTCCAAGGTCAGGCCCCTAATGAACAGTTGTCTAGCTGTGAATACAGACATTTTTTCACTCTGTTGTAGGCAACGCTCTCAGCTACCCAATTAGGTTGATCCGTGAAAATGATTATTCATTATCTGAAGTCTGAGAGTACCAAATTGTGTATTCCAGCGGCGTGCCTGAAAGAAAAAGCACGTGAAATTCTAATGTCAGATAAGGTGACTGCATGATGAATGAAAAGAATGCACCACTACTCTCAGGACTTTCCCTGGGAGTGCTTTGAATTTATCAAAAGGTCAGAGGAAAAAATCCAAATTTTTTGGATCAGATCAAAATCAAAGATTCAAATGCTAGTTTTATGAGGGATATTGCATTATGCATTACAACACAATTTCTGATTTAAAACAAACACAAAACAAAAATAAAGCATTTTTATTTTTAGAGAATTGAATTTTCAGTTGTGTTCAAATCAGTTATCTGGAAATCATGGAACATGGCAATTTCTACTTGTATGGGATCTCCAAAATTAAACAAAATTAATTCAATCACACTGAGATTCTGCAAAAGAGCTGTAGGCTGTTGCCACAATCCTCCTGCCTCCTGGTCTCCCAGGAATTCCCAGAGGCACTCTTGCTTCACTGAAAAGTGATTGCCAGGCCCTAGAAGACTCTGTTACTGAGGAGTGGGATATGGAAGCCCTGGGAGGAGTGACATTGGCATAAGGAGCCAAGGCTGCTGGGAAGAGCTGAGTGCTTCAAAAGCCTGAGGGCATCAGCCATTTAGCACCAGAAGCAATTAAGGTAAATAAAAACCCATTACATAATGCAATGACAAAGGTTAAAGGAAGGAAGAGCAAGCCATAGGCAGAGGGGAGAGGTAGTCTTGATGTGAACCCTTTGTATCCCTTCAGCTTGATTAGGATGGGCTTGTGAGAGTCTCACCCAAAAGAAGGCATTAACCACCTCATATTCTTTCATTTCCATTCCACTGAGACTGACATTGGCTCTGCTCATCCTCCCAGCCAGAACAGCTTCCCCGAGAGTCTGCCCTGGGGAAAGGAAAGAAAAAGGAGAGTTAACAGAAAGGCTAAATATTACTGGAACAAGAAAAGAAAAAATAAAAAGAAAAAAAGAAGAAAAAAAAAAAAAGAGGATAAGAGAAAACAGGTTGTCCCACCTTGGAAAAGCACATTAGGAGGCAGGCAGATCTGTGGAAATAGAAACAGAGTCTCAACATATGGGAGGAGCATCTTTTTGTCTGAGTCTCTAATTCCCATCTAATGCTGGGATGTCGCTCCTGAAGCCTGGCTATGAATATGAACTAAATCTCTAGATGCCAATTTGGAAATAAACCTCAGTGTAAAATTGATTTGGTCTCACCCTGCTTGTTTCAGGTCAACATGCCTGCAAAAAGAAGCTCCCAGAAACTCTCTGGATATTTGTCTTTTGTAGTGCCAAAGCTGTGCTCACCTCCAGCTCTGACACCACTGTTTTCCTTGCAGGTATCTGTCAGTGGACAGCTTGGCCTTCACCTGCACCTGATCCATCCTCACCCAGGGAAGCCAATGATCCAGGGCATGCACCACTGCAGCAGCCATGTGCAGGAATTGGTAATGATGAAATGCAAAAGGCATTTCCCCATTACACCCTTTCTCCTGCGCCAAGTTTTCCCTTGTTAATTAGGAGGAAAATTTCACAACTTCACCACCATATAATTAAATCTCGCAATTAACATGTGCACTTAAGCCATCATTTTGAAAATGAGACTTATGCAGGGAAATGTACTTAAGGGAAAGCACCAGGATGGAGGGTGAAACTGTGGCACTGTGCTAATGACCCAGAACACCAGTGGTTAAATGATGGGTCTCCCTGACAGCGCTCTGCCCGTCTGACATGTGCAGGAACGGGCACTCTGCTTGTGGATGCTAATCCAACACAGTACCAATAGCAGGGGAGCAGGAGGGAGGGTGACAAAAGCAGAGGTAAATACATTAAGTCTCAATTAGAGTAGTGACACGAGAGAGAGATGAGGTTAATACATTTTAGGAGAAAACCTTTCTGTGAGCGAGGGGTTGATCTCTGCGGGATGATGTGACAGAGGTGATGACAAGGGAGAAGGGAAGCACTTTTCATTTCATTAAACCCTGCTTGGAAGTGGTGGTGTAGTCTCAGGGCTTCATGGCCTGCATTGGCACATCTCTTTGGTTTCCATCACCTTCCAGACACAAGCACTAGATAGATTTGGAAGAGCTGGACTCAACCACAGCCTTGTTCTCTGTTTCTGTGATGCCACAATAGCTTGCCCAATGCACAGGTTTACACCCCAACTTCTACCTGGCTCAGACTCAGCCCCTGGGGGAACACAAGGCATGATTTTGCTGCCCCACAAACATCCAAGCTCTGTATCTTCAGAGCGATTTCGCAGCATGGCTGTTTGTGCTTGTATTAGGCAGCACATGGCAAAATTCAGAAACCAGCACATAAATATCTTAGGGGAGGCTGCAAGTTTGTGCTGGGTAGTTACACAGCAGCAGGCAAGCAGCCTTGGGTCTGATTTGGTGACTTGACATATATCACAATGCAATTAAAACAAGCTTCAGAAAGGTAATTATTGCAGAGTTAGTGGTATGCCATGCTATAAGCTGGAAGAGAATAAAACCCAGCAGTTGACCACCCACCCACCCACCTCAGCTCATTCTACACACAATGAGAAAAAGTGAATTGCATCTTTAACAGCAATCTATGCTAACATTTTAATTGCATTGACTGAATCTTATTCAGCAGCTACACATTTCCTCTTTCCAAAATAATCCTTATTCAATTAGCAAAGTACAGACAGTATCATGAAATAGTCACAGAAATCCATCACAGAAACAAAGCATGATTTCCTTTTATACCTCCTGACACTCACACACACACCACCACACTTATTAAGATGACATCCAGCATTCAGGCATAAAATCTTAAATTACAGAGTGATTGGGGCTTTTCAACTGATCCATAAAAGTATGCACTTAGCAAAATCTAAGGACAGGTAGAAGAGATGGATAACACCCCATGCACTGCTGTTTCAAGGCAGGCACTGAGGCATGCAAAAATAAACATTTGCTGAGGTGAATGCAGTGTGCTGTTTGTGCAATGCAACATGGCAATGACCTCGGGTAATAAAAAAATATCTGCAGATTTAAGCCCAGAGGTTTATATTGCATATCAATAGCAATAAAACCAGCAGAAATAGAAATGTATTATTTATAGACCTATTTATAAAACCTAAATACTTCTCCAGTGGACCTAA
The DNA here is from genome assembly GCA_013397555.1 of Urocynchramus pylzowi. Lineage (NCBI taxonomy): Eukaryota > Metazoa > Chordata > Aves > Passeriformes > Fringillidae > Urocynchramus > Urocynchramus pylzowi. The sequence continues at coordinate 716,133 of VZRH01002012.1, forward strand.
TTCTGTAGAATGAACTATCTTCCTCTCCCTCCCTCCTTTAGCAGTTTGTATGACAAGGTAGCAAAGAACTGTACCATTAAGAATTATCTTTGTAAAATATAAAGAGGATTGGAATTAGGAAGAGATGCAACTCACTCCTGCATAATTTCTCCAGTGATATGACCAGCATTTTCATTAAGCAGCCCCACTTCACATCTTTAGGAGTGGGATTGCAGGCAAACCCCAGGTCCATAGCATACTCTCACTAGGAAGGTTGATTCTGCCTAATAAAGTTGAACAGGATCTTTGCCATTAATTTTGACAGCAGTTAACTAGATTATGATCAAGTTTTTTCCTTTCCTCCCTTCCCTTCCCTTCCCTTCCCTTCCCTTCCCTTCCCTTCCCTAGTGAAAATGTGTTTTGATTCAATGAACACACTGAAATGCCAGCAAAGGAAAGGAAGGTATTTTCACTATCTCCTGTCACTCAGATCTCTCCTTAAAACACTCATGTTGTTTCAAATCTCACATTGCTTTTATCTCACTATCACTTATAAGACCATTACAAATAATGAATCCTTTCTGGGATGCCCCATTTTATGGACCAAAGCAATTCTGTGTTCACAGGAACAATTTTCCTTCCTTATATATATCCCCTAGAGCAAAACTGTGGATGCTGGAGTTACTTTGCCAATGAAAAAAAAAAAAAAATTACCAGAGACTTAAAAGATTAGGCTGGGGAAGGTAATGGATTATACTGCTGGACTCAACCACCTACATTTATTTGAAGAGCCTGAGTGCCTTCAGATCTGACTGCAAGCTGCTGAGCAACCCACATGAGTAATTTAGACAGTGGACAAAGGCCTCGAAACAGAACAACAGACTGCTGTTAATCAGCACCAACATGTTCTCCTGCTTGCTGCCTTTCTTACAGCCCCCAGCACAGAGCCCCTCCAAGCTGTGCCCCCTCCAAGGGCAGCAGCAGCCCCCCACAGCCAGCCCATGCGAGGGGGAGGTGATGCCACAGAGATCAGGCACTGCCTTTGTCTGTTCTTGTTGCTACTTGCCCTTCCACTGAGAAATCCATGCATTCAGATTCCTGCAAATTACTCAGAAATCTCTCTTCACCCCCTCCCAGCTTGCAGGGTAACTTTCACAGTTGTCCAGGTCTTTGTTGGATTTGACCCACAGACTTCAGGCAACGTTTTGTCTGCTCTTACCAGATTTTCTTTTAATGTGCTTTTTCCAGAAGTATTACACTGAGCTACCAAATCCTATCTTCATTTTTTCATCCCTCCTGCTCTGGATGTTTTCAAATGAATTAACTGTAACTCTGGCCCTTACTATGCTGGTAAATTTGTATGAGCAGTGAATCAAATAAGATTAATTCAATCCTGCTGTAACTTATCTTGGTGAAAATCTGAAAGTTTTACTTTGTTTGGGTTATAGCAGCATGAAAAAACAAAATAAACCAAGTAACTGAATAAACAAAAAAATAAAAACAAAACAAACAAACAAAAATTTAAAAAAACCAAACCAAAACCAACTTAGGCTAGCAGCAGCAAAATTAGGTTAGTACTTCCAAAATATCTGGAACTTCATCTCCTTTGTCTTGACAAGTGGAGTCTGGTCATCCTGAAACTTCAAATTCTTTTAAAATTCTGGATGTTGAGTTCCGAAGCTTGAGCAGAACTCGTGAGCAGAGGGACTGAAAGCTGGATAACCTAGTTTACTACATTGGCATGAAATACCATTTAATTCCGCATGTTTTGTACAAAGGAGACCAAATATTTCTACATATAATTTTTCAAGACATACAGATTACTGACCAAAGAACTTCACCAAATGTTTTCAATATATCTTTCCTGATAGAGATATATCTTTTTCCATGCAAATCTCACCTAGCTCTCCCACAGACTTGAAGCAGCCCAGTTTTCTCCTAATGGCAAAAAAGATCACATTTCCCGTGTCTTGCATAAATTTTACTCCTAATTAAGTTCCCATTAACGGGGTTGAGAAGGGCATCTTTATTTCCATTATACACATTTTTTGCTTCTGTGGGATTTTTTTGTTTATTACTTGGATTTCTCTGGCTTTCTAGATTTTTAGAGGGTTTTGTTGTTTGTTTTTTCCCCTTTTCCCATTTTGTGATTCACTTGTCAGGCAGAAGTGTCAGTGCAAAAAACTGTGCCATTTACCCAGCACCATTTGGTTTTCTGGTCCATTCAAATTTGTTAGCAGTTTTTTAACCTGGAGAGTGACAGAAATGACAAAAATTCTTCCTTACCAGCTGAGAATGGATGATGCTTTGAAGCCAGCCATGTGGCTGACAACAGTGCCACCCTGTGTCCCTGCAGGCTGGGGGACCCACTGAAAACTCATTTATTAAACCCTTCCCAGCCACACCAGTTTCCGCCTCCTCTCCCACATCCACTAGCAGACTCCTTTCCTAAAGCTTCCTGGCAATTATTTACTTTCTGAGCCTCCTCTTTAACTTTCTGCCAGGAGATGAATTTATGGCTGCCTGGCAGAGCACAGCCTTCAGAGCAGCACAAATAACCATTTGAATAAGGCACCTTTCCTGAAACAGTTCGTGTAGTTTGGGTAGAAATGGTTTGATGAAGCTGCAAATCAATATTACTCTGTAAATTTTTAATGTTCACACCATGTGAAATGCTGTAAATAAAATAAGCTAACCACAATAGACTATTCTTTGTAGTTCATTTAAAAAAAATGTCTGTTCAGCAGTATGGCTAACTACTCGCTGTAGATATGGCTTTAAAACTGTCTAGGCTAATACATCAAGACCAGAATTTGAATAACCTCTAGTGGCAGGCAATTTTTCAGAACTTCCAAATACTACAATAAGTAAAACTAGAATTTTTTTTTTCAAGTTATGTGCTAAAACAGACAGGTCAGAAAATAAGTAAAATGAGAACAAGATTCCTGCACTGGCATGTTTATTAATCCAGCAAAGGGTTGTTAATAATTAGTGGTGAGCTCAGAATGGAGAACTCAGATCTTGATTTCAACCCTGGCTACACACAGTTCTCCTGGGAGTTTGGAGCTGGGGGATTTCTCATGAAGTGACCCCATTATAGGAATGTGTAAGTACCATTTTTGCTGCCTTGGATCCAGGCTTTAAAGGTTTTCTTTTTCAGTCCTAACCCATTATCTATTTCCAGAGATATATTTTACAAGAGGAACATGGGGCAACAGCTGTAAAGAGAGTATTTTTCAGTTGCATGTAAGGAAGAAATTCTTTACTGTGAGGATGGTGAAACACTGGCACAGATTGTCCAGAGGAGCTGTGGATGCCCCATCCCTGGGAGTGTTCAAGGCCAGGCTGGATGGGGCTTTGAGCAAAGAAGGTGTCCCTGTCCATGGCTGAGGATTTGGAACTGAATTATTTTCAAGGTCCCTTCCAACCCAAACCATCTATGATTCTACAATTCTATGAACCAGTGCACAAAAGAGCAAAATAATAACTGAAGCATATGTGACAGCAAGACCTGTTTGAAACAGAAAAACAAAACCAAACCACAAACCAGCACAAAGAAAAAAAAAAAAAAAAAAAAAAAAAAAAAAAAAAAGGGCAAAAAAAAAAAAAACAAACCAAAAAACAACAAAAAAAAAAAAAAAAAAAAAAAAAAAGAAAAAAAAAAGAAAGGGCATAAAAAGCAAACATAAACAGCAACTGCAGAATAAAAAGCAGAATAAACCCCCACCGTTTGTAGCTTTGATTCTTAGCAGTGCCTTGCCCAGAGTATCTTGGTGGGAGATGTGTCACTGTGGAGACAGATTGATGACTTTTCTACTGGTGGTATGTCACTGACTGATTTGATGGTCCAGTCATAGAGGCTGCCACGTGGGGGATGTTGGTTCAGTATTCAATCTTGCCCTGCTGGCAGAGCAAGCTGTGCTTGGAAGCAACATACAAAAGCCTGGTACAGAGGAATGTATCTAGAAGGTTGTGTGCTGCTCTATATGAGCACCCTCTTCTAATTCAGAATACACCTCACATGCCACTCTCTTGGCTTTTTCCAAGGGGAGGGGAAAGGGAGTGACAAAGCAAAGCACAAAGGTTTTCTTTGGCCTGAAGTCTCTCTGGAGGGAAAACAAAGATTGATTTGTAATATTGACAAGCTGGTCAGCAAATTCCATGTCATAGTTTCTTTACTTGCATCCTAGCTCTGTTGTGAAGTTGCTGAATAATTCCCAGCACATCCTCACACTCCTGTTGAAAAAACCACACTTCTGTGTTCCAGGATGGCCTCTTGGTTGGAGTGAGTCCCATTTCCATAGGATAATGGGACAGTTGAGGCAGCTGTGAGATGAGACCAGGTTGCTCAAGGTTTCGTCTAGTCATGCATTTAAAACCTCCAAGGACAGCAGAGCCTCTTCAGGTAACCTGTTGCTGTATTTTGTTCTCCCCAATGGTTTATCCTCCTGTCCAGGCTGAATTTATTCTGTTTCAACTTATGCCTACTGCATATGGCCTCTGTCCAGTCACAATACTGGGACCAAATTGCTGCTTTGGTCCCATTTCATAATTTTCCTGACCATTTTTTTCTAATATCCCAGTGTTTTAGATAGCTAAATTCTCTGAAAAAAAAATCTTCCTATCTCAATTAAAATTTACCTGTAGATACAATTTTTCAGCTCTTTTTACTTTATTTTTCTTTTTCTTTTAATTTTTAAAATTTTAATATATTTACTTTTATTTCAATACACAGTTATTAAAGGTGCTGAAGATATTCAACACTCCTCTATATTCTCATATTCCACTGCCAAGTAGGAAATTTGTCAATTGTTACATGTGACATCAATTAAGATTGCCAAACCCTGATAAGATTCTATCTGTGTGTGAGACAGGTAGAAAAGGCAGCCCTGTACCTGGAGTGTGAGCAGGAGACAAAGTTCAGTCCTGAGCTCCCTCACTGAGCAGGCAGATGTCCTTACACAAACAACCCTGCTCTCACTTTCTCATATTTAAAAAGAGGATTTTAATGCTTGGATTTTGCCTCAGGGGTGCAATTCATAACTTATGATACATTCCCCCAATAACATCAGGGGCTCTATACCTATGAGCACTGCAAAAAATATTTTTCCTAACATATTATCCATTAAAGTTCCATAAATTGCGTGTTTCAGAAGAAAGAGTAGGCTGAAAACCTGTTCATCTGATCCTGTTGTATCTTTCAAGCTGTGCAGGACATGGTCAGCCTGGGTCAATAGACTACCAGGGGAGTGATGACCTTGACAATGAAACTTTCTCCCAGGAAGAAAACAGATCCCCCAGTCTGCAGAGCATGGAGGATTAAATACTTCATCTTCTGTCTCAGCTCCAGTCCATACCAAAATGCCAAAGATCTTATTAAACTCACATTCAAAAAATGAAGAGAGAGTGTTTCAGCGTTCTTCACACATATCTGAGCTTTTTTTGTTGTTTTTTAATAAAACCTTTTATAGTATTTTAAAAGACAAAACAAGACATTGGTAAATAGGAATTGTTCCTTCTCTCTAAAGTAAGAAATTAGTAAAAATCAATTTTTTTGAATCTTTGACAAATTAGATCACTAGATGATCCTCAGCTTTTTTACTTTCCTACTCCTTGTGCAAACTCTTGGCAAAGGTTGATACTCCCTGAAGACCATGCAAAATCAGTTGTTCAAAAACTGGAAGCTGATGATTTGAGACTTCCATATCCTGGCACCAGCTTACTGACTAAAGATGAAAAGTCCAGGGATAAACCCTCTGTTCTACCTTATTATTCCAGCACAGTTATACACTGTTGGGATTATGACGGCCCTCAGATAGACACAGATCCATGTAGGGTATGGGAAAGGGATAAATGTTGGTGGATATGCACAGTGGGTTCATCCCAAGCTTGAGGAAAAGAGTATGAAGCTTGTTTGAAACTTTGGCAAGTGAAGTGTCTAGGGATCATCTAGAAAAAGAGATAAACATGAATAGATAATGTATGCCTGTATTTTTCATTCATTTAATCACATTTAAAAAACTTTATTATGAAAAGGAAAATTCTGATTTTATGTGTTGTACATCCAACTGGTAAAAGCTACCAAAATGAGTGTCGGGAAAGATCATCTTACTGCCAACATAGGAATGGACATTATAAAAAATTGTAGTGGAGGAGTCAAATTAAGCTGAAAAGTTGTCCTAACTGGGACATCTTCCCAAAACAGTACAATGTGAGTTATCCTGAAGTTTTGTGGAAGAAAAGATGGAACCAAATCAGAACAAATTCAAGCTACAGCAGAAAATGAATCAGAACTGCACCAGAAAACACTCACAGTGCCCATTCTGGTTTACCAGCCATCCCCCACCCTGACTTGAGGAGAGCAAGAGTGGACAGAGAGCCATCCATCACTTGTGAGCACATGCTAACACACACAAACATCTGGATTATTTTCAGAGCAATTTTTTCCTGTGTGAAACACTCCTTAATAGGTTTCCCAAAAGGTTGCACTATTCCTTATGAGACTGGCTCTGTTTACTTGGCATTCAGGGCCATGTAGTGATTTGCTAATGTATAGATCTGTCACAACTAATAAATCTTTACAGCGTTATGGATGACATTATTATTTTTGATCCAGATTACAGCATTGGCTGGCTGATGTGGTTGATAGCAATGTTTAGGATATCACCTACTCCTTGGATATTAGCTCAAAAGAAAACCCCAATATGATTCAGAGCATGGTTCCATTTAAATATTAATGGCACAATGATGTTGATGGCAACAGTGTTCCTGCAAAGGCTGCAAACCACGTTCTCCACACATGCATTCCCAGCATTAGGCAGCTGAAAGAGCACTTGCTGGGGGCTGGATGCTGATTGTACTGCAGAAACATTCATGTGCAGCTGCTTGTGGGAGGAGGTCTAGGGCAGGAGGGAAACTGGTTCACATATGTGTGAATGGGAACACACAAAATGAGTTCCTACAGCAGAAGTGAAATAAATCCAAATTCACTTGCTGTACTATTCTGGGGTGACAAGTAAGGCTTAAAGAAAAAGACACTACATATAGCAAAAAAAAAGTAGTGTACAGCATAAATAGCATATGTGCCAAATGAATTTTATAATAAAGCAGATGCAGCAGATTATATTTAATAATGTTTGACAATTCCCTGTGCAGCTAATGGTTTGTTAGAAATTAGTCCCTAATGTTTTAGGGACTGCTGGCATTTACAGTCATTTGCTTTGTCTTAATTTACAATGTTTGTGTGCTGTGTGCTGTTTAGCCTGCTCCTTGCAGTTTTATGGTCTTCCTTGGCTTTTTGGGATTTCAAATGTTGTTTTAACTCACTAGCTACTCTAATAACACAATGTTCATGGGAAGAATTTCATAAAATACATTTTTAGGACTTCATTCCCTTTTTCCTCTCCAATACACAATGAAAGTCCATTTTGCTCTGACATCCAAACTCCTGTGAGACCTACTTGTTGTGAAACATGTAACTTCCAGTCCCAGATTTCATGATATGAGCAAATAAATAGAGAATGCATTGTGCCAGGCACAAAAGGCAATTCAGATTGCACTGAGCATCCTGCACTAGCAGATTCAAATGATATAGCAAACACATTTAAGCCATAAGTGCCCTTTCATCCAACTGTTTAAACACTCCTCAAAAGCACACAAAATTGTTTTACATCTTTCTGAAAAAATAACTAAAATCAGGATTACATCCATTGTCCAGGAAGATGAACTAAGCCACAGAAATGAATCCATAAACATTATTCACAGTAATGTGACTCTCCAGACTCTCCACAGAGAACTGAACACCAAAAGTTCATTGCTTTTCTTCCAATTCTCTCAACTGTTCAAAATTAAAAGAAGTTATTTCTTCCTATAAACTTTAGCTTGACTAAGAAATGTAGGACAAGCATGAGAGCATGGAATCCTCATGTCCTGAATGAGGAGGGAGGGCACAACAAAACAACAGGATGAGGCCACAGGTGCCATAATACACCCAAAATAAAACCCAAGAGATATTGTTCTTCTGTGCCAGAAATTCCAGGTTTGCTTGAAGGAGGGGAAGCATTGCCTGTTATTAGTCACAAAGGTGAAAGCCCAATTTCTCCTGGGGAGCACTTTAGCTCTGCTCAGGTCTCCTTGCAGTGGCCTGCCAGAGAAATGAGGACAGACTCCAGATGGAGGGCACTGCAGAATGCCAAAGGTCAGCAGCCATGGCAGGGAGAAGCTCTCTGCCAGGGGACAGCCTTGTCTGCATGACCTCTCAGTGGTGAACCAACTGTTTTAAGTCATAATTTAGAAAAGTCTGAAGTATGCAATAGCAGGAAATTATTATTTTTTTTAATCCACATGGGCTTGTTGAGACCAAACCTTAGTCCCACTCTTAATGTGGAACACAGATTTTTCTAACATTTGCCTATTATTTTTTCTCCTACTGGTTCAGCAGTGCTTGTAGCTGGAGCCAGCAAGCCTGAAAATGGAAATAGGCTAAATCTCAAGGGCTCACAGCTTGCTTGCAGCCAACACAGCCACTGCATAGTATTGGTAAAGGATAGGGAGCCTGCTCAAGTCCTGCAGGCTTCCCATTATCTCCTCAAGTCTCCCAGCAATAAGAATATTCATCATGAAGCTCAGATCTTTGGTAAAATGAAGATACAACCCTTTAGTGCTGGTTATGAATGATTGTGGCTTCTGGGGGGGAGATAAATGAGTGTCTCAGTGGAATGAGACAAATTTGAATTGACTAACTATAGTGTATAACAGCAACTCATTCTTCAGTGAAATGGAAAGAAGATCAGACACTGGCATGAATTAGTTCAATCCTGACTAAAACAACTATGAACAACCTGCAAAAAAAAAGGAAAACATCATATTTTGGCTTTGGATTTTATTTTTTCTTTTTAATTGTGCAGAGTTTATGAACTCTCTAAAAAACACTATCATTTTTATAGTTAGTCAACTCTATTAAAAAAGACAAAAGTTGTTTGATGTTTGAGAAAAAAATAGAAAAAATGCATCTAGGTGCACAACCTCCTCCCTTCTCTGTGGGAAGGAGACCATTGCAATTTGTCAGGTGTAGCTGAGTTCAAAGTATTTGTGTGTGAAAGGTAGATGATCTTGATGTATAGAGTGAAGTTTCAAAAGGGACACATTCCCAGGATATAAGTCAGACTAGCTGCCATCTCAAGCAGAGTTTTGATCCACCTGCATATACATTTGAAAGGAGCCATGAAATTCATTCCCATACTGGGCTGCTTCAAGGAAATGTATTTAAATGTGGTAACAGAGTGAAAGGTAAAGAGATCTGTCATCTGGAAAGGTGCTTATATCACGAAAGGTGTCAGCTCAAAATGGCAAAATCTAGAAGGGGATAAAAAGTGCAGAAGAGATAAAGATGCCAGTCTCTCCCTCTGAGCAGCTGATGGCTGAGGAGAAAGTCCTGTTTGATTCTACTCCATGACCTTTTCCTTTCCCTCTGAGGACTGAAATGGTGTAATTAAGCACCAGTAACTCCAAAGACCTTGACTGTTTAAGTGACATATTTTCTATAATTATTTACTTCTTTGTAAATAATTATAGTGCTGCCTGGACTGCAGCTCCAAGTCAGATCTTATTCAGCAATTCTCCTCCATCAGCTTTTTGTACAGAAGCCACCACAGTCCAGCTCTTTGACATGTTTGGGGTGTAATGCATTTAATGAGCAGTAGAAAAGGAAGGTGTCACAGCCTCAAAACCCCTTCAAGGGAGTCCTTTTTCAAAGCCCAGATCCTTTGGGGAACACCAGTTTCTCTCAATCTCTTCCTAACTAGAACCCTAATTCGAAGCACTAAACATTTATTCCAGTAAACCACCCTGCTAAAAGATGACAGGAAAATTCAGTCCCTGCCAATGTCACTGGGGCAACACAATTATCAAGGCTGTACCTTGACTTACACTAAGAAAGCTCAGCTGAGCTTTCTGAAGGATACCACTGGTGTTTAGTTTTCAATTCCTAGGGTCTATCACACCATCTTGATGCTCAAAGACCTTAATTCATCTTGCTGTCATATCCACACATCACCTACGAGGCACTTTTCGAATGAGGCTCATCCTGCCTGCTAGCATAACACAGTCATCATCTGTCCTGTCATCTGAAAAATATAAATGTTTCATGCTCCACTAATAAATCTGCTACAATATTTGCTGTTGCTTGTGCAATCCAGGGCCCTGTTTCATGGAATATTTATAAATCACTTGCCTGATGATAATGTTCATTGCTAATTGTGAGCATCTTCCTGCCTCCCGCCCCAGTATGCAGGGCAAGAGCGGTGCTCCAGCGTGGATCTGAGCTGCCTCTCCTCCCACTGCCTCTCCCACCACAGCAGTGTGGAAGAGGGGAAGCTTACCACGTGCAGATAAAAGCACCATCAAAATCTTTTTGCCCCATTTCACATTTCAGGAGAGAAACTGCAGGAGGAAGATTGCAGAAGAAAACTGTGTGTGATTATTAACACAGAAAGTTACACTTCATCATCCCCCACACCTTTCTTCCACCTGGGTGCTGCCTTTAAATGGTCCTAAAAATCCAATTGCACCACCTTATATATTTTCCTTTCTCTTGTGTATATATTTTTCTCTGTCCAAAAGCTCATGGTTTGATGGTTTGCAGGAAAAAACAGGTCATGGGAAGTCACTGCTTGCCAAAGAGAGTTTCGGTTCAAGTAACTAATCTACACATTGGAAAGTTAAAATACTGGGAAAGCTGGGACAGTGAAGGGATAGAATTATGGTTACTTATTTCATTTTGCATTTTGGCCAGAACTGGAGAAATACCCTCTGCTCTTGGATTATGTGAGGCAAAGAGGTGGAATTTCCTTTCTTCTTGGAGGTGGAGAGAAGGGCACGAGGAAACAGGAGAGTACATGAACACACATCATCCATATTTCCGTGGCATCCCAACACTTCAGTCAGCATAGAGTTCCTTGGCCTCAATACTGTAGCCAAAAACATTTGATTTCTTTGATTTCTTCCCAAATTGCTTAGACCCAAAACAAGCAAGACAGGCCAGGAAAAGGGAGTTTTCTCCCTGGATTACAAAAGATATATGAGGACCCTGAGCAGTCAACTTCTCGTGCACATTACTACCTAGTACTGCATGAAATAAAAAACTTAGGCAGAGCAATGGCCTGAACTCAAGCCAAAAAAGGGCTGTGAGCAGCTGCCAATGGAAGGACAACTCAGAAAATGTGCCTCAAGGGCTTTGGAGAAGTCTGCTGGTGCAAGCAGGTAGTACCTGGTATCCTCACTCATGCTTCCAAGCTACACCTCTTGTTTTCACAGAAATTGTCAGACCCCAATATCTTTAACATTCTTAACTGGCTGAAATCTTTCCAAAATCTGGTAAGATTTTTTAATCTTTAAAGTTGGGTAGCAGAGTCTATCAGGGAGGCAGACACACACAATACAATAAACAGCATTTCCTAGAGAAAACCAGATCAAAAAAGAGCCTGCAACCCTCAGTCCCTCCTTCCTTTTGACCAAATCGATGCATCTCTCAGTAGAGCTGAGTATTGATCTATTTTATGCAAACAATGGAGTCTGAAGTTTTAGATTTATGCTCCTTGACCAAAGACAAGCTCATGTCTGAAAGAGCACGAGTTTGTGCACTGGCTAATGGCACTTGCTCAATCACTAATCATCCCAGTTTTTAAAGATTTTTAAGTCAACTATTGACCCATATTATTCTGCCTTGAAATAAATGTTATAAGCTGTACTACAAATTAGGGCAAAAAAGCCTAATCAAGACTGGTATCAAACCTCCAAATCTTCCCATTAAGAGCTGCTTCTATTTCCTATTATACATTGTTTTGGGTAAAGAATGTTTATGAGGTATTAGGCTTTTTATCGGTTTCTCCTCCATTTTAATTTTCATTGTTGCACATTTGAGTGATAAAAGATCATGAACCCTTTTTCCCAAGTTATTTATTAACACTCATTATAAAGGGGAATTGAGGGGAAATGATGTGAAACTAAATGGTCCAGATTTTTTCTTCCAGCAGGACCTGAGCTGTAATCTATTTTTCACTACTGCCAGGCAGTACACAGCCAACACTCACAGAGACATCAGGAAAATTCAGGCCCAAAAGTGACAAAAGACTACTGAATCCATCATTACTTTTCCACTTCACCTAGCTAACTCAAAAATCACTGGCTGCTCACTTAAAAGTCAACACAGCTGCAAAATGATGCAAATACCATCAGTGACAAGATGACACTTCTTCCATTCATTTTTTAATTTATTTTTAAAGAGAAAGTTTGCATTACTGCAAAATCAGGCTACAGGTGCAATGAGCTGATGCTGCATCTCAGGGGCTCTGGGATGGGGAGACACTGGCAATGTAGAGTGAGTCACTGCACTGCTAGGAGATGGTTAAACTGAGAAAAATGTATCTACAAATATTTCATACTAATGTGTTATTAATTCTTCATACTGGAAGTGTTCTCTGATAACTATGAGCCTTTGTTTTGCTATTAGGAAATTTTTACAACTGTATAGTATAGGGATGTGTGTTTGGATCTCTTAAAGTATTAATTGGCTGTATTGTGGCTGTTCAAAAAAGCATTTAGTGAAATAGATAATATGTCCACATCTCAGAAAACCATAGACATGCTCAGAGTTTGCTTACCTGTGCTATAGGATCTTCTGTTTTAATATCCATACATCCATATATTTCCAGTGTTTATTTTGAGGTCGCATTTACACCAGCTTTTGCTGCTGTGAATGTGTAGACCCATACTAGCTAGGACTAGCTCTGTGATTTGTGGAAATACTTCTCTATGTGCTAAACTGGTTCTCGCTTTTATTTTAACTAGAATCAAGCCTGGAATGGCTGAAAATGCTGTCATGAAACAGAATTGTGCAATTTTACAAGCTGCATTTGACATGCCATTACCAGAAAATTGCTCAAACTTTTAAAAACAAGAAAACCTGCTGACTCTTCATTTTTCTATTTTACTAAATGCCCTAACTCAACCCAGAAAAATCATGCTTTCCAAGAAGCTTTATTCTGAAGCAGTTCTACTTATTTGAAGTAATTTCAATTAGGAAGCAGTAGAATTCCCAAACATACATTCCTTGAAACAAAAGAAAGTGACATCAAGATTGTGGAATTTGGCAAAAGTGCTGAAAGAGTCTCAAAGCTTCTGCAGGAATTGTTCTGTGTCTGGCAAATTTGTGACTTTGCTGTCTCACATTCCTACTTCTCTCTGAGTTGTAATGACTTTCTTATAATTCCTATTCAGTGCTCTGTCTTCTACCTCTTACTAGAACACAAGAATTGAAGGTTTCAAAACAGGAGTTCCTGACCATTAGTGAGTTGCATTTTTCGGAAAGCTGAAGACAGGATGAATTCTTCTCTACTTTTTCCCTGTTATAAGCTCTCCCAAAGAAAGTGAGGGTAACCCAGGTTCCTCTTTATATCCCTTGGGGTGGATTAGAGTGAAGTGACTGAATAATCAGTGTTTACAAATATATATATATATGTAGGGTTTATTTTAGAACAATTTGGTTGCAATGGAAAGCAGGTATGCAGCCATTTTGGTTATTATTATCCACAGTAATACAGCAATACAAAAGCATCAAAATAATATTTAGGAAAATTTATAAAGAAAAGAAAGAGAAGGCAAGAAAGGATAAGGTTAGAAAAGACCTCACTACCTGTGAGATGAGAGTTGGTAGTTGCAAATTCAATGTCTGTTGGTCGAAGTGGTGGTCACAGTCTTGTAGACCTTGTGAAGAAAGTCTACAAAGCACCAAACTTCCATGGGGTTTATATCAGGCTTAGGCTGGGTGGCAGAGAATTGGGAGTGCAAAGATTTCCAGGGAACCCACTGTACAATTTCTCTAGTAATAATCAGTCTTTTGTGTTAATTATTGAAAATGGTGGAGAAAAATAAACAAACCCAAATGGAGAAAGCCTGGTGAAACAGATGAAGTACATGCATTTTGTTTTGAATTTATTCCACAGTACTCCCCACACACAGACTCCAACTGGGAGATGTCTGACCACCCTTGCAAAGATAGAGCTGCTAGTACATGCCATGTATACATGCTGTATAGAAAATGGAGTGTTAATGGTTTAGCTGCTGGCACCAACCACCCTCTACTTCTTGAAATGTCCATACAGCACAGAACTGACACTGGCTTCAAAAGCATCCTTTCTGATTTTCCAAGGCCAGTGCCAGGTCACATTCCCACTGTCTGAGCAGCTGCATTGCATGTCAGTCTCACACATGAAATGGCAAAATCAAGCAGTCAGATGTTACATCTTGGCACTACAAAACCATTCATCATTATCAGCAAATGCAAATATGGGGACTTGAAAGGAATGACAAGCCTGAAGCCTTTTTCTGAAAATCAAGATTATTCATTGGAAGACCCCTCCCCCCCAGCAAATTGCACCTTACTCAATATATTGACCTTGGATGGATGAATCTCTTAGTGCTCTCATAAGCTTCATTTACATTTCAGTAGGCATTAAACAATTAAGCCATTTTGGGATATAACTCTGCACATGATTCTTGTGTCTGTCAGTGTCCTTCCACAGAAAAATTCTAGGACTTCAAGAAAATAAATAAGACAAGAAAAATCCATATCATATTTTTAAAATTCACTCTAAGGTACAGCAAATACTTTTGGATCAACGTGAGCATAGCAGGGTTTTTGAATGCTGTGGAAAAGAGGCAGAGTGAGTAAAATATATCTTCAGACTTCATGAGGGAAATGATCACAATAAAGTAAGAGTTTTGTAGGTGCTATTCTGTAATCCTACACTGGTAATTTCCACTCACTAAAAAAGCTTATTTGCTAGCATCTTATATGATTGCAGTGAACCAAATGATCGGGATCCACACAGATACAGCTCCAGAACTAGCCAAGGTAGAGACACACATGCAGTGTTTGGAAATGTGCACCCAGAAGGCAGAAGATACACAGTGCCTGGGGACCTGATGTTGAACCTGTCATATGCATAGTCTCAAACACAAAAATATTTCTGTATTTCCTCAACTGAGATGATACAAAGTACTGCTCTCACTTGATGTTCAGGGGTCAGTTCAGGCATAGTCATAAAAGAAATGGTCCCTAGAACACACTGCTTGTATCAGCAATCCTCTTTGGCATTAGGAAAGCAGCCTTGGAGATGATGTGTTGCCTGACTTTAATCCAATAACTCTATTGAATTTGTTGTTTGACCTTTTCTTTCCTTTGGATGGCATCATCCATGGAGTAGTATATCATCATCATCATCCTCACTGAAATGATGCATTTCACTAATAGATCATTAGAAAGAAAGCTCACTCTGAAGATATACGGGTACAATAGATCACGACAGAAAAGGGCTTAATGTTGATGTACTACCCAAAAGATGGCAGAGTCCAACAAGGATGAGGTCCAAGAGGAAGCATGTTTAATTGAGAAAGGATGACTGCACCACAATAAAAAGCCTTTGATACTTCCTTACTTGCATTAATGAAATCAGTCACGGTGGATACTTACGCTTCTTGCTTCTCTCAGCATGAAAGTACCAAAAAATTAATCTCTTTTTTTCCATCCTGTTGCTCATTCTGGTCTTTGCACATTAATGTATGGGGACCTGTGACCCTT
The DNA here is from genome assembly GCA_013397555.1 of Urocynchramus pylzowi. NCBI lineage: Eukaryota > Metazoa > Chordata > Aves > Passeriformes > Fringillidae > Urocynchramus > Urocynchramus pylzowi. Next base: position 731,749 of record VZRH01002012.1, read on the forward strand.
CACCAGTTCAGAGCTGTCTTACAGGCTCAGCCACATCGTGCAGCATGCAGGATGGCACTGCCAGGGCAGGGAGCAATGCACAACACAAGTCCTTAATGGGAAGGACAAGAAAATCCAGTGAGTCAACAGAGATGTCTAAAATTAATTGCCCTACAGGAGAGCTACATGTGAACCCCTGCAGTTCAATTAATGCTGTGACCACACAGGTTTCTGGCATGAACAATTGTCAAATCCTTGCTTTCTCTGAGGCTCCAGGTATGCATGTCCTGGCTCTTGGCCACCTGAAGATTTTGTCATGTTGAAGGCTCAGAACCCTTCCAAGTGAGGAGTTATTCGACTTTGTCTGTATGCATTGCTCTTTTGCTCATGTCATTCTCATCTTTCTCAATAGGTCTCCAAAACCTAGCTTCAACTTGACTAAGGTCTGTATTTTTGTCGCAATTTCCCCAAAAATATTTTCCAACATGTTGTTGCCCTGCGTGTTTCCAGACAACCATTTATACGTGGAAAGCTGTATCCAAAAGACATAATCTCAAATTTTCTCTCTCATGTTGAACCCATCTGCCTCTTTCAGTATTACACATAGGTTTGGAAGCAGAAGGGCTTTGGTGCCCATCCCAAAACCCTTCTACACTGGATGTGAGAGTCTCCCTGCTGTCATTAGCTCTTTGCCTGATTAATTATCTCCTCCATGCTGGAGAGGGGCACCTGCAGTGCTGCGTGGGGACGGTGCTCAGACTGTGCCACTCCTCCAGCCCCTCTGCTGCCACCAGTGATTTTGCTCCCTGTCATCAACAAGCATATCAGAAAAGTAAAACACAATTAATTGTGGTGCCAAATAGTAGCTTAATGCTTAATTGCACAACTCACAATGAGGTCACAATTACTGGGCGATCAGATAAGCTTTCTCAGATGTATTACATAATCCATGAGATTAATTCCTCCAGAGGTAGTGAGAAAATTGCTGTTCATTAACAAAGTGGTTCCATTATCTGAAAACATATTTAAATCATCATTTTCTCCATTCCAGAAATAATGCCATTTCTTCTTCCAAGGATAAATATACTTTCAAGAAAAGGTTCAGCTGGAAACTACTGTCCCTAATAAATCTAAAGTCAGATATTTAATGTGTCCAGGTTTTTCCCTACAAATAACAAAGACAAGAAAAAAATATTTTGAGCCCATCAGTTTATACCTCATGAAGTGCAAAGGCAAGTTGTAGAGATTTGCACTGTTACTCCATTCATGGTCACAAGGAAATTCTGCAGCTTTTTCTGGGGCATGTTCCCAGAAGCCTAGGCAGTGACTTAGGTAAGGGGCTGGGTTCAAGCACTAAGGGTCAAATGTATTTTTCTGTGACTCCAAACCTTTTAAAAATGATTTACTGCCTCGCTCTATGGTACATGAAAGGATAATGCTATTTTGAACACTCAAACAAATGACATACTGGAACTGACATTTTTTTACATACATTTATGCATCTTGATGCAGCTGTCTCCCCAAGCTGACAAAATTCCTGTGGAAACAAATGGGATTTTTACCTGAAGGTGACTGCAGGATTGGCCCCTCTTTTACCATTGTTAAAATATATCAGCTCTCTGAAAATCCAGAATTACTTCACAGAAGTAGTGAAGACATCCAACTATTTCACCAATTTTAAGAAGTACTAAATCATGGAAATTATTTCAGAATACATTTTTAGTTATCCTTAATTCTTTCTTGTATCTCTCTCTGACTGAAATAATATAAAAATCCATTGAAGAATAATAATTGTCACATTTGATGTACATTTTTATTAACAGCATTATAAAAATTCAATTATGTAGCAAAGGGTGACAAAAAATTTCCTTTAAATTATGCAGTAAACAAAGAGCTCAAAAAAAAAAAAAATCATTTGCTCATGTCATATGTTAAAAATCTCTGCTCCATTGCCTGAGGAATTTAAACTAAATTTTCTTTTGTGTCTGGAAGCAGATTTTCCCTTTCCTCTACCCCTGCTCCCATTAGGGATTGGAACTAGATGATCTTTAAGGTCCCTTCCAACTTAAGCATTTCTATGAGTCTATGATTACCCAAATGCTTTCCTGGGGAAGGTTAATTTAGCCAACAATCTGTGCCTTCCAGACGTGGTGTTTCCTCTGTCCACTCTGAAAATTCCCATAGCTGACATTCACCACAGAGGGAGGACATAGCTGTACAGATGGATTAATAACAAAATCAAGATGCAATAGCTCCCACAAACTGTTTCTCCACTGATAAATTCAGTAGAAACCACTGGCCAAAGATAGTCTGCTAGTTGGTAGTTATCAGTAATGTCATTACTTGGGGGGATACTGAAATATTCCTCTGGACTGTGTTTAAGTGGTTCTGCCTCTGGCATACAGATATGTGAAACCATTTTACCTTGCACAACAGGAGATGATCTAGCATAAAATGACCAATTTTTATGCTTATCATGCAGAACTAGATTGCTGCTGTCTTCATTTGGATGCACAGCAGAGCAGGGAGCAGTCTCCTTCCTTGTCTTGTCAAACCAGGGCTCCACCACACAGAGAAAGAGGGTCTGAATCTGATCTGAATTCCTCCATGTCCCTGCAAGCAAATAAATAAATGTAAAGGGAAATGTAGAGATAAACCTAGGTTTTGCAATCAAGTGGGAGGAGGAAATCTGCTATTCTGCCAGTATGTAGGCAGATTTTTTAAATTTGATTTTAGTTTTTCACTTTCTTACAAGCAAAGAAGCAGCAGGGGGACCTGTGAGCTGGAGCCTGTGGTCACTGCTGGCCCTGTCCCATGGCCAGGCAGTAGCACTCTCCTCTTTCCAAAGGAGATGACTGCTTGGGAAACTCAGTCCTGATTGATGACCTGTGTGCTTTAGACACGGGTGTAAAACAGTTGGCTTTTCACTTCATGTATCTTTATCTAGCAAATAAACAATGCTGGTTTCTGCAGGTTTCTCCTTAGCCCTTGGGTTTTGAGGGAGGGGTGTTATTGCTCCAGCAGCCCCAACAAAAGTGACAGGAGCATCAGTCTTCAAGCTGCAGCTGATTTTGTCCCTCTCACTGTCTTTGGTGGTAACATCTTGTTCCACTGTCCCCAGCACAGCTCCGCTCCTTCCCGTGACAGGCTGCACCCAGGCAACGGCTTGGCACACCCCATAAGTACCCCTAAAAACCACTTTAAGGTAGAGCTGCAATTTTATTTCTCTTAAAGTCTTGTCTGTGTACTCCAGCCTAGAATCCTGAAGGGATTGGCACAGGATTGACCCTTAAGCTAGCAGCAGGATCTAGTTTCAGAAACCACTTTCCATCAACCTCTGTATATGTATGCAGAAACTCACAGAAGACACGGACTGCCAGCAGTTTCCCACTGCTCCTTGCCTGCCTTTCAGCCTTGCCTAACTTTGGATTTGTCATCCAGAATCCCCCCTCCTGTACCTTTCAGGGCTGTGCCTCCCTGGGGGGAGTGCCTGCTGCAGGCAGAGATGTTCACCCAGATCCGGCTTCATCTGCGGGCCCCGAGCGTGCTGCACGAAAATAATTAACACACATAACAAGGAAAGGGAGGGGAGAATAAATTACATGCAAATTTAGTCAAGGAGCTTCACAGAACTAATTAAATTGGATAGGAAGGCTGACAGTACGGCAGCCACAGAGACTTTTTCCCCTTCTGCTCCCTAGAAAAAGTCTTGCTTAGATGGGCTTAATATAGCCTGATGCAGAGCAGCTAGCTATAGGTTTGGGGTTTGGACTTAAAAGCCACGTTTATCATGGACAAAACTCATGTACGTGGATCTTATTTAATGTGTGTGTATGGGGAGATGATTTAAAACAGTTAAAAGCAGAAGGCACAGAAGGTGCCTGCATACATACCTCTATTAGCAAAAGCCAGTCATAGCTGGTAGCACAGATGGAAAAAACCTCTAATAAGAGATTGCCACCACATAGGAAGGGCTGGAAATACCCAGTGGCAATTCTCTTTGTAAACTAAAAATGAGGGCAGAAAAAGAATAAATATCAAATATTCAGAGACACGAAGGAAAATTTCCCCCACTTACAAAGTCTCTGAAGCTCATCAAAAAAAGCCCAATTTTAACACAGTGGTGGGGGCAGAAGAGACCCCTTCCCAGACCCTGCTTTCACCCTGTGCCACCACACATCCTGTGCCACAGCTCCACTTACAGGGTGCAGCTGGGGATTGGTGCATCCCTGCACAGCAGCTCAAGTCTGACTGCTATGGGAATCACTGTGCTCCAAATATGCACCAAGATCCTGCCTCCAGGACCTTTTTCTAGTTAAATACCAGTTCTTTGGGGTTCTTACAGAGCTGATTTCAGCCTTGGCTAGAAATTGCATTAACTCCTGGAACCTGAGATGATCTGCCCAGGTGCAAAACTTGGTTGCTTGCAGGGATACATGAGCTTTGGTGTAGGGTCAGAAGATATCTGTAGTACCTGAAGGATGCTGTGAATAGACCTCTTTTCCTCACCTGCAAATATCAAGGCAATGGCATTTTCTTACCTTGTAGAAACACTGAGAAGAGGATGTTAATAAAGATTACGAGGTGCTCAGAGTCTGAAGCAGCAAGCACCATAAAAACACCTTTAAAAGATTGATGTGTGACCTGCCTCTTGCATTGTGACAGGGCTATGCACAGCCAGCTGTTTAATGAAAGGGTCATTGCTGGGGGCTGAAGTTTCCTGCACAGGCTTTGAGTTGCACACTGATGAGGATGGAGTGGCAGGCAGGTGGCTGACTGAGCTGGGCTCACCAACTGGTAATTGTATCAATTATTGTACCAGGGGAATGTGGACAATCTCATGTTATAGACAGAAAGAAGAGGCTGCAGAGGCTGCTATTTTCACTTTCCCAAGGCCTGTGACTGCCTGACACAAAGACAGCTTCCCTGCCTTTATGTCTTCCATGGAAAGTTCTCCCTCTGTGGTGAGTCTTCAAATTCCCATTAATAAGTCAAATCCTGCCAGGCTTGTCTGCTCACCTCACTTCTTCCCTTCACATTCATCCTAGCCTGCACTTTGGGTGCCCCCAGTGTGAGCCACAGGTGCCCAGCCATGGCTCGTTGGCTCGTGCCATAGAGGGAGCCAAGGGCAGCTTTCTGAGCCACCACCTTTCTGAGCTCCACACAGTCATTTTCAGAACTGCATATCCTAGAAGGAATGGGAAGGTCTTTGGGGTCAGTCTTTGTGTTATGTGACATGAGACCTGTCACTTTGCAGTTCCTCAGTTTCCCTTACAGAAGGATGGAAAGAACAGTCATCAGAACTCCTCTGCGGGACCGGTGAGTGCTTTCTAAGCACATCCCTAAAACAGCACCCTTCAACTCAGCACCTCTCCAGGGGTGAGAAAAAACAGCATTTTCACTCCTCAGCCCAATAACCTTCTCACTGAGACAACAAGAGAAATTCAGTTTGAAAATTTTAATTTTATTTTAGAAATGCTTGGCACCAAGCAGAAGTCAAAGAAAGAAAGACAAAGCTCTTGGAGTTATCTCTCTTTTTTCCCATTCCTATCATCTTCTAATCAAACCAGCATGAGATATCAAGCAATTACAATGCTATTTGCTCCCTGCTGGATACAACAATTAGCCTAAGATATCTAATGAGAGGAATTAAATTCTACATGTTCTATAGCAAATAGCTTTAATTTTAATTACAAATCCCAAATACATCATCTTCAATAATGATCAGCCCATCACATCTGCTAGGGGCTGATGAGGATTTGCCTTTTGTATGGTTTGGACTGAAAACTAAACCAGACTTTCCCACATAAGAGCCCTAGTGGACAATGGAAATTAGGGTACAGCAGGGATCAGAGCCCACAAAATCCCTGCAGAATTTCCCAGACTTCAGCTGTTACCAAAAGGCTCTTCATCTGCAGCTGTGAGAACTATCCTTACACATCAGATTGGGGTTTGGGGATATATCTCACTGCTGAGTGGCTGTTACAACTCCCCATTTGGACTCCATCCATGTAGTCCATTACATCTGCAACTAAAGCTCATTTTAGCAATTGCACTATGCCAGGTATCTGTCCCTGGGCACAAGGCACTCTTGGCATGCAGGCAGCAGTCCATTAGGAGCAGGTGAGGGCTCAGGGCAGCTCATCTCCCAAGCCTCCCACCTCTGCCTAGGTGGGAATTGGAGGTAGAGAAAGGTGAGGAACAGCCCAGAGGAAAATGCTGTCTGTGAGCCTGTCTGTGGGTCTCTGCTCACGAGCACACAGCAGGGTCCACAAACAGATGCATGCTGGTGGCTTTGGATTCCCCGTCCCAGCAAGCAAAAAAGTCTCTGATGGACCTTGCTCTGTCCTGATCCAGTTTTGCTTTTGTTCTGAAATCTTTGCAGGTAGTTTTATTACCCATTAAATGCCTGGCAGTAACTGCCAAACAAACCATGTCCCTTCTGAAGGGAAAATAGTACTTTTCTAAGTCATTCATACAGAATGTTTTACATGAGAAGAGTTTGGAAAAATGGGTAAAGTCTCCTCCTGGAAGTTGTTTTCTTCTTTGAGAACAGAAACAACTAAAAAGAAAGTAAAATGTGGATCTCTGTGGTTGAAAATTAGGCTGTGTTTTTGCAATAAGATTTATGTAAATGCTCTGGTCCTTTTTCTGGTTTCATATTTTTATTCCAATATATTATAGTGAAATAACTTAGTGAAAGGAAGCTGTGTTTGGGTCATTATAAAGATGAATTTTTTTATTTTACCACAATTTGAATAGAAACATCACAGAAAGACTGAGCTTTAATTGCTGGGGGAGATTCATCATTGCCCTCCAACTCTCCTGTTCCATGTTTGTTAAATCCCAGAGAGTTGTACTACAGTGGAAAAAGGCCAAAGCAAATACCTCCTGCCTGACAGCTACAGAGACACCATCCCCTGGAGCGGGGTGGTGGCTCTGCCCCATCCTGCAGACATCCCTGGCTGTCATGGGCATCACTGAGCAGCCCTCTGACCCCTGATGGCTGCAAAAGACTGAGTACTTCTGCTAGCTCTTAAAGACCTTGTAATATACTGGGTGATCAGTCCATGTTCATGGCATTGCAGCTGACCTTCATTTTCATGTTATGATACCTCTTATTCCCATGGGCCTCCTAACTGCTGGCAGGGGCTACAATTTATACCTGTCACTTACAAACAGACACCCCTGAGAGAGCTGCTGTTGCACAGGCTTGCATTTTCAATTCCATTTGTTGCTCAGAAGCAGCAAGAAATAAGAAATAAGGGCGAATCCTGGTTTCTGTGCATCCCAACATGAGCACCCACATTACAGCAGCAGATCTCCCCAGCTCCACCAGAGAGTTTTGCCCCTCTGGCTGTGGGGCTGCCTGACCACACACAGATCTCAGACAGTGCTGCCATCCCAGAGACAGGCAACAGTAATCCATCATCCCTAATCTTTGTGCTGCACATCCACACTCCATCCACACTGATTTGTCTCCTCCAGCATCCCAGCATAACTAATAACCCCGGCATTTATAACAGCAGTATCATGCTGTGTACCCATCTCGCTCCATAATTCACACAAGGTGATTTATTTGCTGTGGACACAACTAGAAAACATATTTGCTGCTTCCCTCCCCTCCTACGTGCAGTGTAACATCTCTGAGGGATGAGGATACAGTGCAGGGCCACCCAAGTCAGGGAAGCATCCCCAAGGCACAGCCCCAGGCCAGCTCAGCTGAGGGTCAGGGGCCAGGCAGCTGTTTGGTGTCACTCTGCACCCAGCAGCTCTGCTGGGTTTTAGCATCTTCTCTCTGCATTCTGGGCAAAAGCTGGGCTGATCTGGAACTTCATACTGCAGTGGTCTGCTGGCTGGGATGACAGATTGTCTAAAGAACCAAAAGGTCAAGAGGCAGAAATGATGTGTCAGAGGGAGCTTCAAGAGATCCTCTGGAGAGGATTGTTGTTGAAAAGAGATTCACCAGTGTCTGGAAATCCTGCATTTGCTCTGCCCAGATTTTAACCTCTTCTTCAAAAGAGACTGCACAGGTCCCAGCAGCCTGTAGAGGTGTTTTGTCCTCCCTCCATTTAACACAATGCCTTTTTTCATCTCATCTGGTTGTGAGTAGTGGCCATGGGCAACAGCTAGCCACTGTTATGAATATACCATGTTTATATACATTGTATACAATATGTCTATTTCATGCAGTGAAACAGTTAGGACCTAATCAATTCCTCCTCTTTTCTAAGCTTTCTCTTGTCCTGTCATTGTCCCCATTCCTCTGGTGGGTGTACACCTACAGGTTTCAGTGTGCTGGGAAACATTACCCAGCACCTCACCACAGTGATACAGGGTGACATAGAGGTACCATCACAGCCATAACTCAGGAGATGAAACACAGCAAAAGACCTACAGGGCCAACTCTTGTCTTTCTCTAGCATTAATTGGGAATTCCTGGTTGAGGAAACCACCACAAGATCCACATGCAAGGCTGGCTCCACAGCCCAGGGGGCTGAAGTGGGATCTCTGCAGGTTCAGAGCAAGGAACTGACCCTGAATCTCCTGCAGCCCCTGTCTGGGAATATCAGCTTTCACAAGGAGGGGTTGTCCCTCTGTCCTACACTTAGCAGCACACACACATGCAATTTTAATATCTGGTCCTCAGTTTAATACAGAAAATATTGTAAAACCTCAACATCTCTTACTAAAGTGGAATTTTCCTTTCAGAAATAATCCAGTTCACAGGAATGTCCCCAAACAGCATACATAAACCACGGTGCCTTTGTGCTGTAATTTGTTCCCCAGATTGCTCTGCTTTGACCATTCATATAAGCATTGTCTGAGCATGGAGCAGGGAGTGGTTTAAGATATAAAAGCATTACCCATCATCACCAGAAACACCTGTCTTGGGGGTCTGGCATACTTAGATTTCTAATGATATAACTGTCTCCAGAAAGCTCTGGAGATTTGCTGGCTCTCAGGCCTTAAGGTTATGACAGTGATGTATGGAAAATCTATTGCTGAAGAAGTAAAGGGTTTTAACATTTATTCTGTCATCCGAAACATACAGGTAGTGACTAAGTCAAAGTGGGGTAGCAGATAGTGAAGTGGGTAAAAAAAAGAAAGAACCTGTAAAAATATTATAAAATTCTAAAGGAAAAAATTATAAATATTATATTTACAAATACTCACTAGCATGTCTTTTTACATGTGTGATTTTGATCATCTTGGAAATGAGAGATTTTACACTGTGATTTTACTGTGATTTTACACTGCGATTTCACTTACACTGTGATTTTCATAGTGATGTCTAAACAAAATAGGAAAGTTTTCCCAGAGGCAATTGCACTGCCTCCTGTATAACTTTTTTCAATAAAGTAGATTAAAAGGATGAATTTTTAAAGCAATTATTTTTCTAAAACATCCATTTTTAAAGCACCAATTTTCATATCTTTTTTAATAAAAAAAAATGTAAACAGTTTCACAGACTTTATCTGTGAAGAAGCTCTATTGATATGTGTTCACAGAAAGCTGCTACCCCCATTTTCCCAACTTTCCTCTTTTTTTTCTGATTAGACTATAAATTCTTTGAATAAAATATTGTCTCTCAGTGGGGGAACTCCCAGAGTCAGGCACTCTCTTGGTGCCTGTGCACTGCCCAGCACAATAATATACTACTCTGACAGAGTCCAGCTATGTACTAGACCTTGTAGCAACCACAGGAAAAGAAATATAACTCTACTTCATGGACTTAATGTGGACCATTTAACATTTGCTTGCATTTGATTTGGAAGATAACCCCTGAATGGTAAAAGGGAACAGATAGCTTCAAATAATTACCCTGGACCTACTGACTTTGGCAAAATGGTCAGTGGAAAAAAATGTCCATGTCTTCATTCAAGGAGATGAAAAGACTCCTGAGGCATCTGGCAACCAAGCAGCCAGGAATGGGAAAGTGCTTGGCAGCTGGCTCCAGTGAAATGCAGCTCTGTCCTGCTGGAAGTTTGTCCAAATCAAAGCATTGATGATGATAGCTTCAGCAAATGAGTGAATGGCAGAATACAAAGGTGTTTCTGAAAATGTCTATATGGTACAGCTCCCTGTTCCCAGTAAGATACTAGGAGCATAGAGAGGATATTGTTGTTGCCTGATGCAGTTCCACAGCATACCTACCTAAATACTCACACAAACATAAAGAGGTCTTTGAGTTAAGTGTGTTTCAGCCTGTGTTTTTAAGTATTGAAGTTTCTCTAAGTTTCACCTCTGAGTTTTTCGTATCCCTGCCTGTACATTTACACACAGATAAGCACCTTTTCCCTCTCTTTCTCTACAACCTGGCAATGTCAAACACCATGTGCATCCCTGCAAAATGGGCAGTTGCTGTAGGCCTGATACCTGCATGTAAGTATTGTCCAGGAATGGTCTTTATACATCTCTTTTTATGCGACCTTGATAAATGTGGCCTGCTTAATATGGCTAAGATGAATGAGGCAATAATTTCTGGACAAGACACCAGACAGGCAGACTGGTTTGATTTACAAGGCTATGTTAATAAATACCAGTGGCATGTTTTGTTCTTCAGGTTGCTGGATGTGAGTCTCTGCTTCTGGGCTGGTGTCAGTGCAAGGCTGTGAATTCACCTGCTGATGCTGAGTTATGAGCAGGGAAGTGCTGCAGGGCTGGAAGGAAAGCAGGATGAGAGAAGTTACCTGAGCCATGCTGCAGGTGCAATTTTTGCCATGTGAGGTTGATGCTGCAATTTGTGGTATCAGAAAATTACAGGGACTTCACTGTGTCTCCAGGCTGGTAAATATTCAAATACCCAGTGTCTCAGCAGGGCAACATTTCTTCTGCATGTTGTGTTTTCTCTTTCCCAAGGAGGAGCTTGTGTTGGTGTGGAAATGTCTGGATTTTGGTTATGTCCAGCAGAGGTTAAGTTCTCCAGGACCTTCCCCCCAGTGTGAAGTATTGGGAGCAGTGACTCCAGGGGTTTGTGGCACTCAAAGGAAGCTGTGTCCAGCACAACCCCCAGAAGCAAATGAGAACTGGTCTCATGTCAATGGGGGAGACCTCTATGCAGGAGAGAAACTCTGACCTTACAAACTACATTGGTGCCAAAGTAGAGTGACATCAGCATTTGTCCTCTCACACAAATGAGAATGTAATTCCTGAGTCCCCAAGGAGGTGTTTTTGTAATCCAAATCCTAGTAGTTACCCTACATTTCTTCCTTCAGCCAGCTTTTAGTGCTTGGAGGAGCTTATCAGTCAATGCTATTCTATGTCCATAAAATAAAAGTAAATTAATATTGGGTCAGAAAAGACATGGTGGGAATGTTGCACATAATGAGAAATACAAACAGTTTCCAGTCCTTGCAAATTTTAGAGAAAGATCCCAGCTAGAAGAATTTTGAAAGAAAAAACAAACAACAAAACAAAAACACACCCCCCAAAAAAAAAAAAAAAAAAAACCACAAAAAATCCCCCACCAATCATAATTTGATTGACATCATTATTTTTAGTCCCTGAATTTTTATATCATATGCCAGTCACAAACTTTCAACTTTGAATTTGTGTCATAAAATTGCATTTTGGGATGGGTGGAAGACAGTAACGTGAGAAAACAGACTGTGAGTGTGACTCTCCTCCTACCCTTTTCTCCTTGCACATGGTGTCAGCAAATATTTCTACACAACTGCTGTTATGAGTTTACAGAGCCAAATCTACAGGAATAGAACTAAAATTCCTGAAGGCCAGATGAACACCAAAATTCCTGTGGCATCATTGCATAATTTGTAGAGAAAATCATGGCATAATTTGTAGAGAAAAATATGGAATTAATTTTATTTCTGTGTGCTCTCTGTTGCTGCACTTTGCCCCTTTTTTAAGGTACAGCCTTATTTCCTTTCAGCCCTTCAATTTTTTTTCATGGCCTCCATTTCTACATCATTGATGTGCTATGGGTGTTAGTGCCATTTATTGGAAACATCAACCTTTCACTTCTGCTTCAGTAAAGCTAACTGGGAAGAGGAAACCATGAATCTTGTTTTGGTCATAAAAACCCAGAAGTTAAAGAGGTTGCTAAGCCACCTGGCATTTGTAGGTTTCTGCTCACAGGTGCTTCTCTCTTGTGGCTGGAAAAAGAGGATATATTTTATGTTGCTGTCCTTGACATTGTAAGTGTGGATTTATATTGGAAAAAAAAAATTCATCCAAGTGGATTCCCCTAGAAGAAAATTACACACCTCTACCACTCTGTCTGGGAATAGCAACTTGCCCAAGATATTTACCTTGCCTCTGGTTTTAGTTGGGGTTCAGAGTGCTCTGACAAGTCCATCACTCTGCTACTGGACCTGATGTGGAGCATTTCTACCTTTGCTTTTCTACAGGAATTGCATGTAGGCTGAGTTTGTAGAACCTAATCCTGAAAAGGGCTGTCAAAACCTGTCACTCTCATCCCCTGTCTCACCCCAGTTTATTTTCCACCAGAAGTTACACAGACTCAGGGATTTACCCCCCAGTTCTTCAGCAGTGGTAGACATCCCAGCCTGGAGTTTTCTGCCTGTCTGCTTTGCATGGCTCAGGAAAGCAAAGCAATCACCCAGGTAGGAGTGTAAGGAAATTCTTTCAGGAATTGTTATTCATTTACAGAAAGAACTGGAACAAGGACCAAGCAACCTACCTGTCACCTGAAGTGACAGAGGGGATGTCCTGGACATGAATATTTCCTTTTTTTTTTTTTTTCCAAATCCCCAGACTGCAGAAAAATTGTCATCATTTTAGAATAAATATGCTTATTCTCAACCTTTGAACCAAATGTATGACATGTACCAGGATCAATGCTGGCATATTTTCACTTTCCCAGACAGGAGTGACAGTAACTCAGTGCCAGTGAAGGGCAGTCAGTGAGACTGGGATGGGGGAGTGCAGGACAATGCTATGGTAGGAACAGGCTGGCAAAGGTGCCTGTTTACTTCAGTTTGCCAACCAAAATTTGTCAAGGTAATTGCTCATCTCAGCCCCAAAAGTGAATAAAGCTGTCAAGACTGTGATAACCATGTGTTTCCATGAAAACGTGCCAGTGACCAAAATTCCCTCTCCCTCCCTCTTTCTCCCTCTTCTCTCTCACTCTGCCCTCTCTCCCTCTCTACATACTGACCTTAATAATAATAATGACCTTAGTACATCTTGAAAATCTCCTGTGCACCAGCAGATGCCCAGAAATTATCTCTATGCAAACTCCTAGGGAGGGCAAGCTCAAAGTAATTCAGCTTATTTTAGCATCCACAATGTATTGCAAGGAGGAGTTCCTCAGCTTAAATGCACACTGGCAATTAATTTTTTTCTTCATTTTTCAAACCTTTTAATCTAACTGCTGCTCCCCAGCTCCCCAACTGGGAGAAGCACAGAGCAGTTCCTCCCTAGCTGCCCCATGCTTGCCATTCCTCGTTTTGTAACCTCTAATTATATCCTACTTAAACCAAATCTTCTCTGAACTGTAGCATCCTAATCTGTGCAGCCATTCCTTCCCCACACATCTGGGTATCTGTGCTGCCTTTTTCCAGCCCTTCCCTCTCCTTTTTGAGACAAGCAGAGCCAAAATGCACACAGGACTCAGCATGTGGCTGCATATCATTTAGTTCTCTTTTCTTCTTTATAATTTCTAGCTGGTTTGTTTATTTGATGATGATTGATGATGATAATCTGATTATTGTATCCTAGCACTTGTGGAGAGCTAAGAGGTTGGGGTAAGGGGTGCAACAAAGCACCTTGGCATTGCTATCAGGTATGTGAGCCTTGGCAGGGGTGGGGACAGGCACGGAATTATTCTGTGAAACTCGGGGAGCTAAACTGATTTTCAGCCAGAATGTAGATAGCAAAGTCACCACGCAGGAAAACAGACTGACCAGGGCTCGGCTGGAATATGGGATCAAGCAGCAACAAGAAATTGGTAGGGAGTTGCAAACCTATCAGAAGAAAGGAAAGAATCCTTCAAAGCCAAGAACAAAGCAGCCTCTGTCGGGGGCGCAGCGATGAGTTAATTGAAGCGTCTCTCCGCTCCCCTCTCTCTGGCTGTGGCAGCACCTGCTATCACTTAAAGGCAGCTCTCACTCTCACTTTCTCCTTTGGTTCACGTGCACTTGTTCATCCTTTGAGCTTTAATCTTTTGCTATTGATTTCCACCCTGTTAGCTGAAATATTGTCGTCCTCTTTGAGAAAGGCAATGGCCCAGACCACACTATTGCAAATAATACGTACTTGGAAAACAATGATTGAATTCCGTATTATCCGCCGAAGCAAAAAACTCTACCCTGCCTAAAAGAGAATGCTCTGCAGAGATAAGATCGTAGAAATTCATCAAACTGGCTTCAGGGGTTTGTGTGTGTGCATGTGTTGTCTTTTTTTCTTTTTTCTTTTTCTTTTTTTTTTTTTTTTAATTTGCACCGCCCTGGAGAGATGCTGAGATTAAAATGCATTATCCTTAGATAACCAATGCAGTGAGTTCTGTCACTCAGAATTCAGACTATAATTCACTCTCTGGAAATTGCAGATCCAGCCTGAGATAAATTTCAGCTAGAGTGTAAAAGAGCCAGCTACAGTTTTACATGCATATTTAGTTTGTATCTATGTATATACAAATCTTCTGATAAACTGCCATAAATCTGCTACCATATGTTTCAATGATTCAAAAGAGAACTGAGTGAACATAAGGGGTTTTATTCCTCCCTCAAAATGTCACATGAGAAATAAAATGCATCCATGTCTTATCTGTTGATCTGTGGAACTTTAAAGCCCATAGATTTATTTTATTATTATTATTTCATTAAAACATGGCATATTTGATAGCAGAAGCTACTGTTAAATATGACTGCCTCAGATTTGATATCTAAGTCTATAGCTAAAAGTACTTCAGTAAAGTTAGGCCCAGCTTTTTGGGTAAATGTTTCCTTTTTTGGGGACAACTGTACTATCAGTTTAGAGTTCTCCAGATTTTCACATTGGGATATGTAGGATTTCCCACTCCCTCATGCCATTTCCTGGATTTTCTTTTGTAATTACGTAGTAGAAGTGGCTCTTAAAACTTTCTACAAGGGTATTATATTCATAACAAGAGCAATTCCATTTTAGTAGCAATTCAGATATAATGGAAAGACATATTAAATTGGAGGTGATGTTACAATAAAAATCATGCCATTATGAAAACAATAGAGCATTAAAACCAGTATCATAACAGAAATATTTTAATAAAGGCACTAAATAAACCAAACAAAAGAAAACCAGGGATGAAACAGGGACAATAAGAGTTTTTTATTGCCACGCTGATTTTGCTTTGTTTTAATGTATTGATGGAATATTTCATTGCAACAGCTCCATAATTTTATCATAAATGTAAGCCATAAAGCATGCTTCTTGCAGGCAGTGTAATTATTTAATTTCCTTTCCAACGGTAGGAAAGGGCATGTGCAGTACATGGAAAAAGCAGAATGAATTATGAACTGGATGGAAATCCCTTCCTGCTATGCAGGAGGCTGTATTTCCTGTATTTCCTCTGCCAGAGGAGATGTGGAGGGAGTGGGGAGAGCTGATCCACAAGGACCTGCCTGGGAGATTGTGTGGCATGAAGAAAACTGATGGCAGCATGGCCAGGAGTCCCCACAATGCAGCAAAAAAAAAAAAAAAATGTGTGAGTAAAAAAATCCCTTCTGGAGAGAAGTAAATGATTGTTCAAAAGTCAGCTGAGTTCCACAAAGATGGAGCAATGAAATGTGATTTAATGTTGTGTTAAACATCTTTAAAAAGGTGTTAAACAGCTCACTTTTACTTTTTTCTCTGTGAGTAAAGCCCCCTCCCCTTTTACAGAAGAGTGTAGAGAAAACTCCTGGTGTGAGATTTGCACACAGAGCTTTTATCCAGAATGTGCTCAGTGTAAGAGAGATGGGAGTGAGAGTGGGGAGAGAAGACTTTTTTCAAATTGCTTTCAAAACATTACCAACAGTTTATTTTAAAATTTTATAAATGCAATTGAACCACAGAGCACAAGTGGGGAGCTTTCTACCTCAGTTTTGGGGCTCTGCTCCTGGGAATCCCAGCATAGTTGAGACTCTGGGAATTTGAGATTGAAGGAAATTTTTCTGGCTCCTTGCTAGCCTCTGAAGTGGTAGGAGCCCAAACTCCCATATCCCCAGCTGGACTCTCTTGCCCTTATCACCTTCTTTACCCCTTTCCAGACAGCCCCCACAGATTCTGTTACAGCACTGCTAAGTTGGCTTAAATGAAGTCTTTAGGGTATGGAAAATCATGGAAGTCATGTGTTCACATGTAGTGGTTTTCAGTTGTGAGTAATGAGTTCTTCTTTGTTTCTTTAATAAACAATGGAAATATAAGCAGTTATCAATGAGTCTGACTGTGGGGATGGCAGCCCTTGTGATAAGTTTTATTTTTAATGAACTCCATTCCACCTCAAACCCTAAATTTTTTTCTTCAGAATATATTGTAGGAAACACTAGTCCTTTAAAAGCTGGAAAGACTAAGAAGCCACTGAAATCTGTAATTGAAATGCAAATGGAAAGCCCCTGGCACACCAAATCAATTTTTCTTTTCATAAGAGACGGAAATAGAATGTGACATGGAAAGGTCCTGATGCTCTACATAAAGACAAAGCTTTCTAAGTGGTCTGGTGCAAAACAGAAATTCCTGTTTGCTGTAGTCACACTTTTAAACAATTCTATTATTGAGTGATGATGTGACACAATTAAGAGGCTGCTGTTTGGTTACAGGAGCCATTTTCTTCAAGGTGCAAATCTCCCTTAAGACCATAAAACAAGCATTTCCACGCTCACATCTGCAGTGTCTGGCCCAAATTCACTGCAGAAGTGTCAGCTCTGTGTCTCATTGCCCTGGTTTTGCCCTGGTACTGGGATACCTGGAGCAGAGATAACCTCCCTGTGCCCAGCTCATTATCCCAACTCGCAGGATCGTGTGTCAGTGTTTGATCCAAAGATCACAGAAGTTAATGGAAAGATTCACCTTCACTTCTGTCCATAATTAGGGTGGAGGAGAGCAGAGAGGATTGACTTTTTAGGAACTGAATGATTCATGTAATCAATAAATAGATAGATTTAAACCATAGTCAAACCAGGTATTGTGCTGAAGAGTTTAGAGGAAACTTAACTTTCTATACAAACCTTCTATAAATGGAAATTTTGGACCAGAAACAGGGTGGTTTTAATGTTTTATTTGCTTTTCAGAAACCATTCTCTCTCTTTTATTTGAACTAACTTGACTGAAACTGATCTACCATAATTTCATTCAGAGCACAAGCACAAAGTTAGGTAGTGATATAGATTTTCTCATGCCTCCTATCAGAACAAAGATGATTCAGTTCCTAAAAAGTAAGAAAACAATCATTTAAAAAAACAAAGAACTATTTTTTATTGCAAAAGTGCTTCCTGCTGGATCAATGTAAGAATGAGGAGGATTATGAGGGTGAGAGTTCTGGCAATAAAGATTACATGTGGTCAGAGTAGGGTCAGGGGAACCATTGTGATGTTTGAAAACTGTCATGGGGTCAGCCCAGCAAAGCCTTCCCAATTTCTATCCCCTGGCCCTAATTCTGCTCAGGTCAGATGTGGTGCTCATCCCCCATGTGCCTCAATGGCCCCTCTGCCTGAGGTACAAAGCCTCTTCTCTCAGCTCTCCATCAAAACTCACCTTGAGTGGCAGGAAGGAGGCAGTGCTGTGATGCACTTCACACATCTTTATGTCTGGAAAAGAATAAAAGCTCCACACAGGGCCATTTCAGATTCTGAGAGCTGGATGGTGTGTGTGACCTTGATGTACAAAATGCCATCTTCACTTTTCCATTTTCCTCCCTTAGCAGAGAATAATTACATTAGTGGGAGATTTCAATCCAGGAGCAAGCTGCTCCACTGACATGAACAGGAATATTCTGGTGATTGATTTCAGTGGCTTTTAGATCACACTTGGGAGTCCTAACCCTGCACAATGGTGGAATACTGGGGGGGTAAATACCCACTGGGGTTAACTCAGGGTAAATTCCCATGAGGACTCTGGGAAGCTCCACAGCTTCTGGGACATCAGTCTGACAAAAAGTTGCAAGGTGTTGCAGAGGAAAGTGACAGCAACACTGAGAGCCACACACCTGACCCAGGCAAACACTGACATGGATGTGTACAGATTTGTGCATATCCATGTATTTGAAAATATGTACAAATGGCTGTACATACTGCTGGTGTACTCATTTGATCCTTACCAGGATAGAGGGTAATGGCTTTTGAAGGGACAGATTTGATATTAGGAAGAAATTCTTTACTCAGGGAGTGGTGAGGCAGTAGAACAGGTTGCCCAAGAGGCTGTGGAATCCTTCCATCCCTGGAAGTGTTCCCAGGTCACACTGGATGGGACTTTGAACAACCTGGTGTGGTGGAAGGTGTCCCTGCCCATGGTGAGAGGGTTGGAACTGAGTGCTCCCTTCCCCCCCCAAGCATTCTATGCCTCCATAATCAGCAGAAGGTGAAATCCTGGCTGTAATCCTGAATCCAGCAAGGTGAGTCTGCTTTTATCTATGTGTGATTGTGCCTTTCCTCACTGCACAGACATGTTTTAACTCTGTCATTTGTTTTATTCCCCATTCAGCACAGAAAAAAAGTCTTTATTTATTGGTCTTGCCTCATGCTAATTTGTTAATTATAAGGTTTAGCTGCTATATTATGTAAATTCATATAAATTGTGTAGAAAGGTTATGAAGAGAAAAGGAGAAAGAAGGGATTGAAAATGCCATTGTTTCAATCCTGCTTCATTTTCAATAAGAGCAGTATTTTACCTGGTAAATGACTGTCCATTATGGACTTTGCTGCATAAGTTTTTCTCCTCCTAGTACCTGTTCAACAAATTAAATACCTTGCTGTGGGTTAAATGCAATGTCAGATCATGCTGCCTCTCAAAAGAAATATATGAATGGGCAGTTATTTCACAGGAAAAAAAAATGATTCACATTCCCAGGCCATTAGGGAAATACCAGCAAAAGTTATATGGTATTAAAAATATAGGAGTTGGGTTTGCAAGGCAGTGTTCAATCACTGTAGCCTTGAACAGCAGGTTAAAGTCAGGGAGGGCAGTAAATCCAGCCATGGCTCTTTAACCAGTAGAGCCAGAAGCATGGATCTTGTGCCAAAAAAAATAATTTAAAGGGGAGGAAAGTCATTTCCAAAGCTTATTCACAGATAAATAGGAAAAAAACTGACTAGATGTAGAGTTTCCAGCCCTCATGAGGTTGACAGGTATGGATGCAGCTGTGAACAGGCTCTGGGATGTGGATGTGAGGCAGGACCCAGGCACAGAGCTGAGCATGCTGGCCATCAGTCAGCACAGCACCCTGACATGGCTCTGGCTCCACACACCTGCATGATCCTGGGCAGGCAGGCCAGGGCAGAGAGGATCCTTGAAAGAGTACGTGGCTTCCATCCCCAAATCAGTGCTGGGCTGAAGTATGTGAATTAGCAACATCAGGGATTCTTCCTCTGTGAATAAAACCTCTAAGCTGAGAAAAAGAAGATCACAGGGAGAAAGAAGAGTAAAGCAAAATGCAGCCCATTGGAATAGCTGACCCACACATATTCCTGAGTCCTTTGCTGTAGGCAAAGCTTTAAGTTAGCTCTTTCTCTGGGTTTTATGTGAGGATTTGCACCTCCCTGTCATATACAGCACAACAGTGCTGAGTTTTGTTTAAAAAAGACCATTAATCTTGGCTGATTTTAAATTTCAGAACAAAGTTCACCCTTGCTCCCACTCACATTTTACTTACTCCTGCAAGATGATGTACAGCTTGGGGATAAATACAAGAGAGGAATAAAAGAGTATTTACCCATAAAGAGCAAATGTAAAAATAAAGACACAAGAAAAGAAGGTGGGTAGCTGCTTTCCTGTTTATATATGTTTTTTGTTTCCTGCTTTCCTGGATTATATATTTAACCACCTCAGAAGATTATCCTGTCCAAGTCCCCTGATCAGAACCCAGTCAGTGACAGGAGGGTGCTCAGGGCCATTGACAGTCAGGTCTCCAAAACCTCCAAGGATGGAGACTCTGCTGCCTCTCTGTTCCAAAGTTTGACCACCCTCTTAGGAACCCAGTCTTGGAAACTACCCCCAGAATGACCACTTCTGGTTCTTACATCATGTAAGATCCCTCATCAGCTGGTACAAATCCAGTTTGGCTCTGTACAACTCTGTTTTTATTACAAAGCTGTTCCATTTTTCTGATGGCAAGAAATCCTCCTGCTATTTCCAAGTTGAGTGTATTCATAGTCCATTTGCTCCTGTGCCACCACTTCTGCTAGTTCCTCCCAGGTGATATCATAATTTATCATCATAATCCTTGATCATGAAAGCCTAAAGTTTTTGTTTGTAATTAATTCAACATTTTTAAGGTCTATTTTGGTTCATGTGTTGGTTGGTGGTTTCCTTCAGTTTTCTTTTTCTAATGAAATATTTCCCTTTTGCCCCTGGCAGCTACAGGTCTGCTGGAACTACTCTGCAGCAAGTCTGAATACAGGTGCTAAATATGAATGAAGGCCTTTAAGGGAAAAAAAAAAAAAAAGTCTATTTATTTAGCTAAACCTCATCAAAAGAAGCAAGCTCAATTCTAGCTTCATAAGCATATGCACAGAAAATATAATTCTTTCTCTGGCAATACTTGGGAAATCCTGCAAGCCTGCAGCTGGAAGCAGTGCTCACTCTGAACACAGACACAAAGCCAGGCTGCAGTAGCTGTCAAACACCAGCAAGGGGAGATGAGGCTGCTCCAAAGCACTTGCCTGCCACTTTCCAACCACTGACAAGGTCAGGGTTTGTTTGCCTGTTTTCCTCTCCAAAAAGAAAGCCTCTGGTTTGCACACAGACTCATTCTTGCACAGGCATTTGACAGCAGTTCAATTGTAGCTAATAAACAGTGAGAGTTAAGTTTTGTTTCCTGTATTTCTGGAAATATTCTCTCTCTAAATGGAAAGCTCATGCTGGGAGGGTGTCACTCAGATAATGCCTCCCCAAACATCCCCAGCACCTCATGCATGTACAGAGGAGAGCTGCTGTTGCTCCTGCATGCTGGAAATGTTCCTAGTGCACACAGTGGGACAGTGGGTCACATATCTCAAATTCTTCCCTCCAGATGATGTAGGGCCTTGGGGCAGGTGTACAGCCACACACAGCAGTGCAGGGCTGTGCCACCCTGTGTCACTGTCCTTCCACAGAAGCAGCTCCACTGGACACCCCTGGGGACAGAGCAGACCCAGCCCCAGCCCCTGGCCCCACACCTCCACAGCCCAGCCAGGAGTGCAGAAGAGCAGCAGGCCCATGATACCTTCTCTCACCAGTGCAAAGCCCAGTCTCTCCTGCACCTGAGTATGTGAAAGAGACAAGCACAGGCAAAGAAATACCCCATGAAACCTTTCTAACGTGTAATGGCTTCCTTGGCTCCAGCACCACCAAAGATGTGACCCAGCTGTGTCACCCTCTTTCCTGTGGCTGCACACTGCTGAGCAAACCAGGTGAAAAAAGACATCACCTGCTACTAATGCATCTTCTCATCATTTCTGACTGACATGAAGGCACAGAGGCCAGAACCTCCCAGTGGTTCAGCTAGTGACAATCCACTCTGCTCTCTGTCATCCAACTCTGACACCACAGAACAAGCACAACAGGATTGTGACCCTTCTGTAGAGTTTATTCTACAATAGATGATGAAGTCCTTCAGTATTTTCTCCCTCACTGGTCACATATAATATCACACAGGCCACAGAGAGGCCTGAATGCCTTGAGGACAGCCACACAGGATGCTGGAAGCAGCACGAGTTCTTTAACACCGACCCTTAACTTTTATGCACTAATGAAAGGATCCATTTTTGGATCAATCCTTTATATCAGCATTGCACTGCAAAAATATTGAATTCCTGGTCAGCTTCTACAGTCTTCATTGTTTGATCAGCACTGATTGTGTGCATTATTACAAGACAAAAAAAAAATCAATCAGTCAATGCTGTATCTTTCTTCCCTTTTTCACAATGGTATCACTTTATCTCCCCTCAATACTTTCAGATGTCTCATAACAACATCTTTTGAGCATCTTATAATCTTTAACACTTCTTACAATAGGCCAGTAAGGTGTGACAATATTATTATTCCCATTAGAAGACCAAGCACAAGAAACAAAGTTTCTTATTTGCCAAAGCCATTTAAAACCATTAAACCTTGACAGCTAATTCCCAGAGATGGCAAATAAAACACCATCAGCAAAGGGAATCAGTGGGACTTGGTTTCTCAAGTGGAAGTCAGGGATCTGAGCAATGTGTAGTTGTAGATGGACACAACTTCTCCAGGCTTCAGCATGGCCTGGAGTCTCTGTGGGAGCCATCACTCAGCCCAGTGTCAGGCTCCAGGTCAGCACCTTGTCCACCAAACCATCTTCAGAAGGCAGGGTTAGCAAAATGCTCCAGTGTGGAGGAGAGGGGATATGGAGCTTGCTTTACTCCTGGAGACATCCAGAACAGGAGCAGTATGAATGTTGCCAGTGATTTTAATCAGAGACTGATGATCTCTTTTTGCTTGTGTGAAATTTTGGGGAAACAGAGGAAATTTCAGGATTGTCAGCATTTGTCAGCATTATTTTAAAGAATCTCTTCCCATCCTTCCCAGAGCCATACATTGCCATGCTGCACTTGCCATGTTCCCACCTTGCCACTCTTCTGTGACCATCTGGTTTTAAATGTGAAGCAATGCCCAGGCTGAGCACCAGGGGAGGAGGGCACAGGGCACAAGGAGCAGGTTCAGTGGGTCAAACCTGAAACAGGAGTCCAGCTCCTCATTCCTGTAAATGAAAGGCAGCAGAGTGCCCATCTAATGGGACACCAGAGCTACCTGAACTCCTAGGCAGGAGCTGCTGTCATGGTTTGCATACAGTGGCATGGCAGAGTAGCTGGGTGTCCATCTCAATTATTTGTCTGGCATCCACTGTAACAGTAACTGAGAAGCCTCATGATCTTTCATGTATTTGTCCATATATCAGCCAGGTTAAGATGTTTAATTATGCCCTGTTTCATGGGAAGGAGCACCAAGGATAAAAGATATTGAGAGTGTGTCCCCAGCAACCAATTCAACACCCAAGAAAGTTTGAATTTTTTAAATCAGACACTAATAACTATAATTTCAGGGGTGGAGGATTTTATTTACTGAAAGCCTACCCAGGACTCCAGGTGGAAAATACATTAAGATTTATGCTTGGATGTAATGCCAGTAATGCGAGAAGCATGGAAATATCTTAGTTGGATAGATGTTGGAAGAGTCTCCTTTCCAGCAGGCATGTGATTAGTACAGCCCTTTCTGCTATGGCCACCAAACCAGATTAAACCTATTTAAAAACCCTAATCCACCTCTGGCTGAATGAAGACAGTAGCTTGCCCAGGACAGAAGTAAAATTTTCAATAAATTGGAGAATAGTTCTCAAAGCTTCTAAGATACCTGGACACCTCCTGCACCTCAGCAGGACTAGACAAACTCCCATCCATTTCCAGTTGGAGATAAGAAGTCAAAAACTCTTGTGTCAGATGTTTTGAATTCTCCTTGCTGAATTAAGGCTGATTTTTAGTGATTAAATATTTACTAGATATCCCATCCAGATCACAAATCTGGCCTGAATATTTCCCGTGAAGCTAACCTTGAATCTCACAAAAATACTTAGGTCTCCTTGACCCAGTGATATTGTTTAAGGTGATAAAATGTGAGCAAAAAATTAATGGGCTGGTTGGTTACATGAATATTCCTCCCTGAAGTATTATGGTGACATTTCTTCTCTTAATGCCTCAGTGATTTTGTTGAAGTTGTTGAATATTGTCTTATGCATTAATTAGAGATTTGAGGGGGAAAAGAAATGTTAAAAAAATAAATCAATTTCCCATCCAGGCCTTTCTGCAGCGACCTTACCTACTCTCTGAGGACTCTGCAATATGCTGAGGAAAAAATATTTTGTGGGAGTCTCTGGCTGAAATACAGGCAGCACTCCAGTGGGTTTCTAATAATTCTGTGAGGAACAACAAAACAAAAGATAAATAAGTATAGCAAAGTTCTGGATGTATTTTCCAAGACCAGAGCTAATAATTCTGCACACATAGGATACAAACAGCTCACCAAGTTGGTACATGTACAGAATCCAACACTAATTAACTCTGTGTGTGTGTGTGTGTTGTGTGTGTGTGTGAACTTTGAATTGCTGAAAAAACATGTGTTGTTAATTTAATAAATCTTCATTAATGTGGCAAGTAGCAGTGACCACCAAAAGAACAATTACAAATTGACCCTTTTCTAATCCTCATAATCCTGCACTGGAGAGATGCACCTAATTGGGCTCATTAAAAGCAAACATTGATTGCCAGGACCACTGGGATCCTTAAAAGGGCTGTGAAGTTGTGAAGAATCCCTGCATTCCTGATCTCCAGAGCAGCAGACATTGTTTGTTGCTTCTGGACCACAAAAACAGCAGGAAAACTGCTGGCAGCAAGTAGTGCACAAAGCAGCAAGGAAGGGTGTGGGGCTACATTTACAGGTGAAAGGCCATAAATAGGGAATATTACCATGCTCAGGTCACTTCAACCTCAAGGTTACTGCTGGGGCATGCAGACCACAAAAAAACGTGGGGATAAGGGAATTAAGGACCTCTGAACTGTGATTTATTATTGCTAAGACTTTGGGGCTGTTTGGCCAACATTTTATGTTTTGTAAGTCATTAGCAACTGCAAAATGAGTGGAGGAAAACATGGGCAAATCAATAGTGTATTACATAGGCATCAGTAATTATATAGCAGTGGGGAATTGGGCCCTGGGACTTTTCAATTATTTTCTGTTGCAAATGATGTACAGGCACCTTTTGGGAAATCATGTTTTGGTCAAACACTACATATTTGCTCAGTGTGAGTCAGTGTTATGGAGGTAATCAAATAATATGAATCTTTCTAGGTTTAAAAAGTCTATAAATCTCTAAGCCTCCATTTCTGAGTCAAAGCTGAAAAAAATGTTGTTGGCTTATTACACAGCCTGAACATCATCTGGCTGGAAAACTCATGTTGTTGTGAGTGTTCAGACATATCCCTGGACATCCAATTCAATGCACACTTTTCAGTGTGTAGTTTGCCTGCTTTTAAAGTCAGTGTCCAACTCTTTCTTCCACAGAACATGTAAACTTAATTAATCTTTCTGTATTCCAGAGCTGCAGAGTGCACACAGATATATATGCACTTCAATGACATCTAAAAAACCAACTGCATGTCAGGGGCACTCTGGTAGCAGTTTAAAATAAGTGTTTCTAATTTGCAAAAAAAGGACAATAGTGTGACCTAGTGTGGCTCTCTCAGAGCAGCACCCAATGGGAGAGTGACATTTTACACAGGTATATAGTGATAGGAGTAGGGGAAATAGTTTTAAGCTAAAAGAGGAGAGATTTAGGTTAGATGCTATAAAGAAGTCTTTACTGTGAGGGTGGTGAAACCTTGGCACAGGTCGCCCTGAGAAGTTTTGGATGCTCCACCCTTGGAAGTGTTCAAGGCCAGGCTGGGTGGGGCTTTGAGCAAGCTGGTCTGTGTAGAAGGTGTCCCTGCCCATGCCAAGGGGTTGGAACCAGAGGGTCTTTAAAGTCCCTGACAACCCACACCATTCTTTGATTCTGAGATAAATTGAATCCCACCCATTTGCCATGATCAGTGTGAGCACACACAGGCTCCAGTGTACTCTGTACCTGATGATGTGCAGTCACTTGCTCAGCAGCCAGAGTTGCCTGGCTTGTCTGAGCCCTTTGCATCATCTACTGCACTTAGTTTCCTGCACCAAAAATCTCTTGGGTGGCTAAGAGCCACAGGAGGTTGTCCCAGTTTGTCCCACTGCTGCTTATGCTGGTGTCACACAGATGCATGAAGCCCAGGTGCAGAGAATTCTCATGCAGGGATGTAGCAGCTCTGCCTCCTCCAGGACATCAGGCAAATGCTTCTGAGCAGGCTGAGGTGGAAACACGGGAGGCACTTCATGTTTCATTGGAGCCTGACTGCAGAAAGAAGTGGCAGTGTCAAAAAGGATTAGTGTGTCAGTGGTTAAAATGGTTGTGGCATGAAGGGACTGAGGGCTGCCAAAATCAAAATAACAAGAAAGTGGCTCTGAAGGCACTCCTGATGCATTGCTTTGACAGATGTGCAGCTCCTCACTAGCAACCAGGGGAAAGCAGGCTCCTCTGCAGAAACCTCTCTGGCCTGGGACAAGGAGGAGAGTTGGGATGGATCCTGCAGCCAGTTTATTCAAAACCAGCTGATTTGGTCAGATCAGAGACATTTCTGCTGCTGCACCATTGCAAGCAAAACAAATGGGGCTGAACATATGAGCACAGAACACATCTTTTGTGGTTTTAGTCTTTAGCAGGACCCAGGTCTGGTGGGTATCAGTGATTTGGTGGCCTTCAGCATGAGAATCCCAACTATCCCACCCCTGGAGTGTCTGCACTCCTGCTGGAATGTATCTGGACAGTCACAGATTGCAAGTTTGGACACTTTTGCTGGGAGCTGACAGAGACCCACCACAGGCACTTGCTAGAGGTCAGTATTCTTTGACTCCTTTAGCTGATGAAGGAAAACAAAGGTTTTATTCAGAAGACACCCTCAATTCAATTCACCCTCAGAATTCAACCCTTCCCTTCCATGCTTACATGGGAAGTACCAGAAAAAGAAATTTCCAGTCTGGGCATGCAGAAATGCTCATCCATTCTTGTTTCCTCCAGTCCACCTCCCTCAAAGGAATTCTACTTCCATCCAGCATCAGCTTTGACCCAGACTTTCCTCTTTTTACTCTTTAGTGTAAGAGCTGTGGAACCATGAGCTGTGTTTGATATGGGCATCTCTGTATCTCTGCTGCATGTCTGATCTGTGCCATGCATCCTGCTCTTGTTTTCCATGCTTTTACCTGCCTGGCAGGCAGGCTCTGGACCATTCACCAAGAATGTGATAGCCTTGAATGCCAGCTGGGATAACTTAGACAGCACTGAGACAGGCATTTTGGGGGAATTGGAAGATGAAATAGTACCCAAAAAAAAAAAAAAAAAAAAAAAAAAAAAAAAAAAAAAAAAAAAAAACACACTTTGTTTTTTTAACATTTTTTGTT
>VZRH01002012.1:759985-844608 GCA_013397555.1 Urocynchramus pylzowi
TTGTGGAATAGTTGTGGAAGCTAAAGGATGTTACTATGAGAATACATTCCTATAAATTGGCCATCAATAACTTTAAACATGATGATTAGAGCACAAGAAAGTCTGAAAAGGGCTACTGAAGGACTCTGGGCACTGAGAGTTGCTATACTGTGTGAAGTCTAGCACATTTAGAAATGGAATTGTATGATATGATTGCCTGTAATAGGGGACTGGATTAAATGCCTACTGCATCTTTTTCCTTCTCAGTCAGCATTTAGCAAGTCTCCAAATTCATTTTTTCATTGTTGATTTTAAGGACTGTCATTTTGTGACAATACAATCTCCATTAATGATGTCTATATCATTAATGGGTTTTTTTTGGTCAAATAATGCCAGGGAAAAAAGGTCACTAAAATGTTTGAGGACCAGAACTAAAACAAGCTTTTACTTCTTTTTATTTCACTTGGGTGAACTCCTGCCTTGCTATTGTTGTTGTTGCTATTTTTCAGCTCAGCTCAGCCTGATATAGTTAATGGAAAAAGTGTGAAGGAACAATTAATGGAAAGAAAGGAAAGGCTGAGCAGGACCAACATTGCCAATGGTGATCCCAACAGTGATTATTCTGCTTTATGATCCTATTCAAGTTCATGCTTGGACAACTTGGGCCAAATCAGCACCTTTCATGGCATTTAACAGAGTGAATTCCATTTGGAGTTGAGGTTGGGTGAGGATCTACAGAGCTGCTTCTCAAAAATCCACCACTTCCATCAAACATATGACCTAACCTCTATTTCCTGGCAGCCCTTTGGTAGAAAAAAGGCCACCAGATTAACACAGCCCATCATTAAAGTGTCTGTGGTACAGCAGTTGGTATTTGCAAAAATTAAGGGAATGTTATAAGCACAAAATGATCAGGAAAAGGCACAATCAATACATGGGAAACGCATAGCATAGAGTTTAGCTCCAAATTTAGAGGTGAGAAGAATATGATGCACTTCAGATATGAAAAGAAATTACAAAAATAAACAAATTGCATAGTACTGGACTATTAAATATAATTACCCTACAAAGAACCCAAAGAAAGTAATACTGAGGGTTGACTAAATGTGGCTTTTTGTAAAAAAAATAGCATATGGTTTAAAGGAAACCATAGTCACATAAAGTTAGCAAGATTATGTAAATAAAGAAAACAGATGCAATAGAGACTTAAGAGCAAGTTTCTCTAAGAATAAGTGAAGGCACAGAAGCACAAATGGTTCAGTAATTCCCAAGGAGCTGGTTGGTGCTGATTGTGCTATTTAAGCTATGTGTCTTGTAGGTTACTAATGTGAGCAACAGTCTGCCTGCTGCATTTTAAATTACCAGCCACTGCCAGCCCATTGTTTTATGTGATTCCCCCTCTGAATAGATATATTTATTCATAAATAGCTGGCTGTTTAGTGAGTCTCCCTCTGCTTTGTGGAACTCACTAAACCATATATTTCCTCAGTCAATTTGTACTAAACAATCCCTGTATGAGCTGCTGTGAGCTTCATTCAGTGAGCCAACAGTGGGTCACCATTTAGATTGGATTTTAGGAAGGAGTTCTTTACTCAGAGGGTGGTGAGGCAGTTGAACAGGTTGCTGTGAATGCCCCAGCCCTGGAAGTGTGCAAGGCCAGGTTGAATGGGGCTTTGAACAATCTGGAAGGTGGGTGGAAGGGATCACTATCCATGATGGGGAGGTAGAAATTATATAGGGCTTAAGTTCTCTTCCAACCCAAGCCTTTCTATGACTCAATGGCCTATGAAGCCTGAAATAGGGTCAAAATTCTGTCTCTAAATTTTGCTGCTGGTCTCCAGACCTCTGTCAAGAGCAGAAGGGCTCCACAGAGGCATTAGAGAAAGCAGAAGGGTTAAAACTCCAGTTTGTTTATTGCATGTTGCAAAATGTTGTTATCTGAGGTAATTTCCTGCACCACAGGTCCCATTGGCTTATTAAAAAAAAAAAAAAAAAAAAAACAAAAAACAAAGAAACAAAGAAAACAAAGGTTGCTTTTGGCAAAGGAACATTCTGGTGAAGGAACAAATGAGTTGCAGAGGTGACCTGGTGACTCTCCACAGATGCCACCAGAGCTGAGCATATTGAACTAATGCTCAATACAGAACAGTATTGAACAGAACTGAAGTTCAATCACAGCACAAGGGACCCACGTGGTTTTGGTGTGGTAGTCAGCAGTGTGCCAGTGAAACAGAGACTGGGAGAGGGGACCTGACCATGGCCTCCCTCTGTACAAGGGCACCGTGCTGAGCCCATGGACCAGGAGCAATGCCAGGGGGTCTGAGAGCAAGAGGCCACCTCTCCATTGCATAACCACCAGGCAAGGGGATAAAAGTGAAAAAAGAGAGCCCATCCATCTTTTAATAACAAGCATTGTAGCTGCTCTGAGGCCTGGGAGGTGACAAAGTCATCGTAGAACTGATAAGACACTGCCAGCTGATGTTTGCCATGCTCTGATGGTGCATCCAAACCTAAAAATTTCATCACACAACACCACCCTCAGCCATGGCTCATACCAGGAGAAGTTTAGTATAAGAGCTTCACAATCTGCACTGAAAAAAAGCAGAGCTATCACTGGGCTGGTAAGGCTAAGGATTAATTCCTATTTTTATTCTCTTTCACTTGTGTCCTGCATTTGAACAAGAGTTGAATGCTTGGTAAGATGAAGGGTTCAGCATACAGCATACATTTCTGAGCTGAGTTATTACCTCTGGTGCCTGGAGCAAAAGTGCCCCCTGGGATGTTTGACAGGATATAATGTCTGACTTGATGATGGAAACAAAAGAAGTCCTCTCCATGACAGATTTAGTCTCTTGAATTTACTGATAATGCACTCTTCTCCAATAAATCAAAATTCCACTTCACCCACTCAGATGTTGGTTCCATGCACTGCTGACATACGTGGAAATGCAAACCTCCCATAAAAGTAAAAGAAAATGTAAGTTATGTTCTGACAAACAAGGAGAGACTTCAGAATGGGGGGAAAAGCCTTGGTTTACATTTAAAATTAACTCTCTGAAACACAGTAACAGAGAGATTGAAACAGAAAGAGCTGCTGGTGCAGGGCACATGCAGCTCACCTGGGTAGTTCTGCACTGCGGCTTCAGGGTGGGGTCAGTTTTCCTTTTGGTAACCCCTCCTTACCTTTCCCCTTGCAGCCCAGAAAACTCACCACAGAGAGCTCACATTCAGTGCAAGGTCACCCCGGAGAGATCTCCCCCTCCCCTGCCTCAAGCAATATGTATTAAAATGTCATTCTGGCCTTCAGGAAAAGCAATTTTCTCTGCCTTAGTGTAGGGTAAGTCTGATCCACCATTCTGGATGGAGACATCAGCATCAGAGCCAGTCCTCCCTGCTATGGAGAGAGGAAAAGGTGTCCGACTGGCTGTCTGTCTCTGTCGGACACGCGTAGGGTGGTCCGCAGACAGCCTGAGGTGAACAGATGAGTCTGGACTCTTCTTTTGATCTTTTTCTCAGGTTGTTTATTTTATCTTATCTAAAAAGTTCTTCTTCTGCCCAGCTGAGATCCGACCAGCAAGGCAGCCACACGCAAACTCCCCGCCCCTGGGGTGGTAGAACATTCTTATACTGATAATTACGTATATGATATTTACAATTTTTCACCAATTCCCATCACCTTTGTTGAACAGTGCACCTTTAGCATAAGCCAATCCAAAGTGCATACATCACACAGAAGATGGATGACAAGAAGAAGAAGAAGAACCACGAGGTCGGGCCTAAATCCTCCATCTTGTCTCCATCATACCCCCTTGTACCAAAATCCTAAAACCTATGTTCTAGTCTAAAAAAGTATTTGTCCTTCACCATTTACACCTCAGAAACCTGTGAATCCTCATGTTGAGATAGCACGACTCTCGAAGGGTCAAAATCAAGCCACCAGGTACTTTTGGCTACATTCCAGGACTTCTGAGCCCCCCAGGGGCTCTCCCTGGGACTCAGAGCATCCGAGGTGATGCACTGAGTTCCCACAAAAAGGTGCCTGCAGGATAGGATTCACCCACGGCTTATTTATTTTAGGGTTTTTATTTAGTGTGAATGAATTGCCCCTAAAAGCACTTGTTTGCCTCCCTTGACTGCAGTGGGGGCAGTGATGCTCTGAGCTGTGGGGCAGCTGCATGGCAGCACATATCTGAGCAGCTGAATCCTGGCTTTGCAGTTAGTGAGAGAAAGTCTTTCCTGGGGTGGGGGAAATCCTACACAGGGTGCAAGTACTCATGCTTTTGCTCCATCCAGATGAGCAAGGATTTGCCAATCAGCTAATGTGAAGAGGAGCTGAACTTTCTTTTTGCATCTTTTCCACTTTATGCTGGTGAGCATGGGAAGAGGCAGGAGAGAAAGGAAGGGGGTGCTGTGCTTAAGGCATGAGAGCTCATTTGGGATAGGAATTTTGGGAAATATACAGAAGTCCTGGCCATGTCAGACAGAGCACTTGAACCCTCACAGCCCACAGTTCCCAAGGCAGCTGAACACGATGTGTGCCCAGCAGTGAAACCACTGACACTGCCTCCTGCTCTAGCCCATTCCCACTCAGAGTGGAACCCAGTCCATGCATGTTCTCAGCTACATAAAACTCAGATATTTGACCTAAGGTAGGCATCCTGGCTCCCTGCAGAAAGCCATTAGCTCCCCCCTAGCCCAGGGCAGGGGCTATCAGCTCATCTGTTTTAGAGCTTATGGAATGGGATGAGCATGGTGCTCTCTGCCTGCACCTCTCCTGGCTGATTATTCCATTTGCTAAGGAGGATAAATGCCTCTAAATGAAACTCAGCAAAATACTTACAGCACTTTGAATGCCTCCTGTAGAAAGCAGATTGAGGGCAAATTTAGCCCATCCACACACAAGATGGCAATCCTTGCTTGATGGGGAAACCCTCTGCTCTTTCCTCTTATCCCAGACCTTGCAGGGAGTCTGGGAGGTGGTGGGGGCTTCCCAGCTCTCAGTGAAGGGAGTCTGGAGCTGGAAGCCCAACAAACAGAACAGACTGAAGAAAACCAGGCTGTGTTAATTTATCCTGGGGTCTCAGCTCTCCCTAAATCAGCAGTCTGTACAGCCAGCCACAGCCTGCTTGCATATATCAAACAAGAATAAAACGTTGACAGAAGAGCTGAATTTCATGCACTAATTCAAGAAGCAACCTGGTTGAAGAGATGTCAAATGTCAAATTTAATTCCTCCAGCTCCCCCATTGCAGTGGCAAACTGGGGCACAGTCAGCTTCCCCTAGCACAGGGCAGGGTGTGCAGGAGCTAGGGTGATGTGCAGGCTCAGGGTGCTGGCCAGGCACAGCTGAAATGCAAAATCCCTGTCCCCTTCATGCACTTGCTTTGTATGGGGAAGGAGCTGTTGTGTGTGACAGATGAGAGCTGCAAAGCAGACAGGTCAGCACTGTGGTGAGGGTCAGGGCTATTTCAATGGCTGGAGATGCTCTAATTATAGTGTTGGGAAGGCTGGAAGCTGCCAGGTTCGATATGGGAATAATGTGACGAGGAGATTGCAGAGTAAAGACACTTGTTGTTTTGTTCTTGGTTGCTTAACTCAGGGACAGAGCCTTTGAGGAAGGAAAAGCAAATTTAAGGTTAGTCCAGGAACACTGAACATAGATATATAATTAGACAGCGGAAAAAAAAATCAAGGCAGCTTTGTGTTTATTGCACTGGCTCCATCTCCTGTGCTTTTGGCACTGTGTGCTTCCAGCTGAGCTCTAGCCAGTTGACTGGGTGGTTAAATATCCTTCAGCAGGATAAACAGCTGAGGAAGCCCTGCTGCTCACTCAGACACAGAGCCTTTGGTGGGTGCTCAGGCAAGTACATGGCTTTATATCTGTTGCACTACTCCTCTTTGCTACCTGCTCCACACTCTGCTCTGCCTCACTGCAAAACTTTTGCAGGGCTGCTCTTCAGCGTTACAGGATTTATAGCAGCATTTCCCACAGGTTTTATGATCTGATTATTCTTAGGGTGCTTTCCCTGGATAGTTGTGAGCTGCACAGCCTGCAGAAGCCTTTGCTTGAAGTGTCTCAGAGCAGTCACCTGCCCCTGGCAGCAGGGCAATTTTAGGATGTGGGATGAGCAGTAGGCTGACCCCAGCACTCAGTTCTGCTCTTGCTTTTATGAGAGGGAGAACCACTTTGCAACCTGGTGCCTCTGTTTCCCTTTCAGACAGATGGAAAAATCAGTACAGAGGCATAACATATTCTTGGACACTTTGACCAATACAGCAGTCAGAAATGGGAAATAGATTCCTCAATATCACTCACAATCCACCTCCTGGGACTGCTGCCCTCCTGTCTGCACCAGCTTTCCCGTGCCTTGCTGTTCTGGGTCTCCCTGTCTCAGAGATCCTCATGCCTCCATGACACACCTCCACCTCTCCTGTGCTTCAGCAACCTCTCCTCCAACTATCTTTTTTCACAAGCTCAGTGGAGCATATTACCTCCATTTTCTTTCTCCCCTTCTCCTGGGATTCCTCCTGTTAATTACTTCAGCTTCTGCAGCTCCCCATCCCCTCTCCCGTGCCCACCACAGCAGCCAAGGCACTGCCTGCTCCCCCATGGGTAGCTCAGTCAGTGATTTCCCCCAGCTGTTCTTGCTTAGGAGAGAGGTTGTTTATTTCCCTTTTTTTCTATAGTTAAGAGAACATTCACATCATGTATGGTGGTGATTTTATTTTTTTTAACTTAAAAAGTAGGAAAGAGCTGGCAGCCAGTATCTGGTGTAATGCCATAGCACAAGTTTTGATCTGTTTACTCTGATACTATTCCTCAGGCAGGGATCAATCACTTAAAATCAGAGACACTGTAAATAATTTACAGTAAATACTAAAATCAAGTACACTGATACCCTTTTATTTTATCCAAGATAGGGTTTAGTCAAATCCAAGTCAAATTTGTCCCAGATGTAACTTCAGCAACAGCAGTAAACATTGGACAGAAAGGAACACAGAGTTCATTTGCTTTACCTTACCTTATTCATGGAAACTGAAATACTGCTAATGCAAGCAAAAGTGCAAGGGAGGATACAAGCCCCTAGCTATCCCCTCTCCATGGTCACCATGGCTATTTGTGCTCTGTATCACCCTATTTACAAATTATTAAGCATATTGACCACAGTTCCATGTTTTGAATTCAAGAATGCAAAGAATCCATTTTTATTACTTTATTAACCTTTCTTATTTAACCTGGTAATAAAACTACTCAGCTGTGTGGTGAAATCTCAATTAAAATTTGCCTCTCCTGGAGCCACAGAGTCAAATGCTCCAGCAGTTATCGAAGTTGGTTTCCCTGTAAAAGCTGTGCTCAGTTATCAGATTCTGTTATTCAGTACACAGATCCCTGCTTTCCAGCAAGCATCATTTCAGGAGGTGCTCTGAAAGCTTTCGGGCTCTCCCAGTGATTGCTTCTCTTTTCTTTCACAGCAATTACAGTCTCTTCATTTAATTTCAATGGAAACTTTAGTGTTTTAGACCTTGCCCATGCAGCTGAATGCTCATCTCTGGATCTTATTTCCAGTCCTCAGGAGGACTGGTTTTGATGACCTAGTCTGATTACAGCATCTTTGACAGCTTTAAAGG
The DNA here is from genome assembly GCA_013397555.1 of Urocynchramus pylzowi. Taxonomy (NCBI): domain Eukaryota; kingdom Metazoa; phylum Chordata; class Aves; order Passeriformes; family Fringillidae; genus Urocynchramus; species Urocynchramus pylzowi. The sequence goes on from VZRH01002012.1 coordinate 767,593, forward strand.
AATTTGCCCTGGGGAAGAAGACAGCTGCTGCCCTGATGAGGGATTTTTCTGAGCAGGCCTCCCAAGCCAGACATGTCAGTGTGAGATGCTGCCTACATTTTTCATCGTGACCAACAGGTATGTCTAAAAAAGGTTGTGTGTTCTAGGCTGCACAGGCCAGTGTGGAGAGAGCCTCTGTTGTTAAACTGCTTAACCTGTTCCTGTCAAAACACTGCAGCTTCTTGGCTTCTTTTCCCTTGTGTTCTATATTCAGCCTCTCTGAAAACTGTGGGCCAGATCTTTGTGCTGGTGTAAAGTGGCTTTGTTCCTTCAGTTTATACAGACTGCAGGGCAGGAGCAGTCTCTTTGCCAGTGTCTGCAGCTCTTGCACAGCTCTGGACTTAAACAAGGCTGATGAAATTGAGCATATTATTTATGAGCAATAGTAACCCATATTAGGAGCTGCAATGAAATAACTCACCAGACTTTTTAGAATTAAATCAGTATAAAAGCAATATGGTAATCGGTTTCCCTAGAGCCCATTTTTTCATGAATTTTGGAAAGAAGATTATCAACATCTCAAATCCCAAACAACCCATTTTGCCTCCAGAAGGGAGGACTGATCTGCTTAACATGGTGTGGATCAGGAGAGTTCCATGTTTCCTTCCTAATGACATACCAAAACATGGGAATTAAACTCTGTTTTGCTCAGATAAAGTTCCTAGAATGAATGGATCATGATTCAGATGAGTATGTTTTGCAATAAAAGATTTTGACAAGTATCTGAAATTACAAAGTGCTATATCTTCATCCTGGAGCAGCTATTTTACTTTTTGGGGAACAAATAAAGATTTCAGATAGAAAGGCCAGAACTACCACTGCATGAGCTGGGGTAGTGCCAAGATTTAGAAGAAATCAATCCCAAGATATCTTCAGCCTTGGTTTGTAAAAGAGATAAGTAGATGGCTAGGAGTTCTGTGAGGTGTTTGCTGCATGGAACACTAACTTCTCCTCCCCAGTGCCAGCCCATTTCCACCACAAGTTGCCCCAAAATCAAACTCTGAACTGACAAGTAAAGGTGACAGCTACCAATGTCACCTGCTTGAAATTCTCCAAATTCCCTTTTTCCTCCTCTGTATTTTTTATTTATGTTTCATATTCCCAGGGAGAAAAAAAAAAAAAAAAAAAAAAAAAGGAAGGAGTGTCATTTTGCTGCCTTGCAGTTATTTGATTTGTATTTGGTGGTAAAGGCAAAGGAGCTGGAGGTGTCCTTTCTGAAATGACAATGGAGAGAACAGGAGAGAGCAAACCCACCAGCTTTGATTAACCTGGCACTTCTTAGTTTAAATCTCTGACTGATGCTGGCTCCCAGTGGATCCTCCTGAGAGACATGACAGAGTGGTGGCTCCTGGAGCATCCCTTGCTAAGAACCTTTTGATTTGGGCTGTCAAATGTACCATTGAAGAAGCTGACACTATTTCCCAGTTCTGGCATTATCCACAGCAAGTAACAAACCTTGCCAAAAGCAGGAGTGTCAGGAAAATATGTTCCAGATCTACAGAGGTGTCACAAAGGCAGGAGAGAACTTCTGGGAAGGAGGAGTGGTGGTGTCACTTTTCCATCATCTTCACTTTAGAGTTGCAAAGAGCCTTTTGGCCCAGTAGGCTCCAGAAAGAATCTAGCATTTCCTCAGATTTCCAAACACAGGGAGAAATGCTAATTACAGGAACACTCCAGTCTCAAAACTTCTCCCAGAAATATTTGCTGGAGTGGGTACAATGCATGAAAGAGAGAATGCAAGACACTGCACCAGCTCAGTGTACCTAAAAGTTTTGTCTTTGTCAGGGAACAGCCATGTACTAAGAATCACATAATGGACCAAGAGCTCAGCTTCCATGCTTCTCCCTTCAGATATTATTATTTCAGCATCTCCACAGCAGTCCCACGAAGCTTCATTCCTTGCCTTTGCATTTCTCTGGCTTTAAGAGAAAAGGCAAAGTAATTTTTGTTGTTTCATTGAGGAGACCGATTGAAAGGCTCATACATTTGAAATGATGAAAAATATACTGATGAAAATGCTCCACATCAGAAAAAAAATGCATTTTTTGAGGCAGAGATGATTCTGACCAGCATATTAATTTAAGCTGGGAGGTTTCCTGGTCCTGGACCAAATTTCTGATAAGAATGAAGGAGAGAATGGGGGAGAAAGAGAGACAGCTGAGCTGTCAGAAGGCAGCTAATAAGAAGCTGCATGTTAGGGGCATTGCACTTGAAGGGTCTGATTCAAACCTGCCAGGGGTCAAAGCAGACCCTGTTTTCCCACTCTACTCTCAAAACACATCCTGCTCTCAGGTACCCCACTGTAAGACACAAATGGTCTTGGTGTGAGCAGGATCCTGCAACTCTCTTGGAGGAATGCCAAAGGATGCTCTGCTTTGGGATGAAAGCACAACTTAAATATTCAGCTTGCCTCTGCAAAACATAGCTGGCTTTCAACCTGACTTATCTGTATAGCCTGATGCCAACAAGTGTACTTTGATGTTCTGCCTGAATTTTCCCTTGCTTATTTTCTTTGCCTCAGCTTAAACTGAGATGAAATTGAATATAAGCTCCATAAGCTCTCGGCCAGTTTTGAAAATTGTACCAATTACTTTTTGTTAAACCTATTTGTTTTTCTCTGAAATCACCAGTCTCCAGGGCTTGGAGAGGTGGAGGAGAGAGACTTACATACTAATTAGAAAAACAAATATCATCATTAATAGACTTAACATTAATGCAAAGCAGCTGCCAATGACAGAGGGATTTGCCACTTTCTTTTTATAATCTTTATCATCCAATATCATCATCCAAATGCTTTCCAACTCATTGGGGTTTTTTACTCATTTGGGCTTTTTTACCCTTCAGTCTGCTCTTTTCTCCATTTTTCTGTTCTTCTTTCATCTCATTAATCTAATCTAATCCTCTTCAAGGTGACACTACAAATGGAGCTCAAGTGCATTTACATCAGTGCCCTCAAATCATGTTATGTAGTTGCCTGTGTCTTGATGCTTTGTGATTCCCTTGGCTCCTTCCCTTCCCATTGCTGTCAGCCCTGCTTGTTGCCCCTCTCAGGGCCAGTTTGGCATTAATGGCTGCCAGGTTTCTAAAATCTTTTTTAGGGGTGGCACAGTGGCTCACAGAAGTCAATTGGAGTCTTTTGATACCTGGGATTAAGACAAGACCACTAATCCCCTTTTGAGGCTGTATCCTGCAGTTATCCTAGCTGGATTTCTCCTCAGGTCAAAGCTCACCAAGGAAAGTGGGCAGGCAGCCCCAATGAACACAACATCAAGCACAGAGTGATTACTACTAAAATAAAACTCCTGAAGATAATTCCACTTTCCCCATTTCCAAGGGGATCTCTTTGCATGTCTTTTCTCTTTTATGCCAGCTCAGATGTCCTTGTGCTAGCAGTGGGTTTCTCCTAATTCATCTTATGGTTGATGGCAGCCCTGCCATCAACAGCAGCCCAAATGCTTTGGGCAGAAGTTACAGTTCCACTAGTTTTTTTTTTTTTTTTTTGTTCCTGAAATACAATGGGTGTGTAACAAAAGCTGACTCAGAATGACCTCACTCACTCCAGCCCTGCCCATCTCCCACATCCCACATCAAGAGGACTGACTGATTTGGAATCAGTGAGCCAACAGCAGAAATTAGCATTTGGTTCCTTGGTAACTCATATTCAATCAATATATGTCGTACATTTTAGGCCCCAGTGACAGGATGATCAGAACAAATTAGAAAATCTCAGGTGGAATAAACCTAATGGCTATGGGACATTTCTAAAATAAAAATGCATGTTGAATCACAACTAATAGCTTGGCTGCAATCTCAGGAGTCTAATTATGAAATGGATGTGGAATCATTCTGTAATTATTTAGAAAGTTCATTTCAGCAGCCAGAAATTCTCTCTATGTTTACTATACATCATCACAAGTCCTCTGTGGTTATTTGTAACATCTACCCGGAAAGACACATGAATAAGAGAGGCAATTTTAAGAAATGGAGACAGATTCATTCCTTTTATAAGTCAATGAACTCATGCCAGGAATAAATTGAGACCAAATTCCTCAACAGAGTTAAATCACTTCCACTCAGTTCAAACAGAGCAGAGCTTGCTCTGCCCTCCAGCAGGGATGTTCTCACCATAATGCAAAACCCTGCAACACTTCTGCTCAGTGCTTCTATCTTTGCCTTAGAAAAGAGCCCAGCTCAAAACCAAGAAAAACCTGTGCACAATGTGGATTTTAAACTGGTGCCACAGCTCCAGGAACATGATCATCACTTTGAAGGACCTGCTATATGGTCCCCCTGTACTCAGCACTGGTGAGGCTGCACCTTGAATCCTGTTTTCAGTTTTAGATCACTCACCACAAGGAAGATATTGAGGTGCTGGAACAGATCCAGAGGAGGATAATGGAGTTGAGGAAGGGTCTGGAGCACAAGACTTATGAGAAGCAGCTGAGGAAGCAGCTCCAGTTTTGACTGGAGAAAATTAGGCTCAGGGGATACCATCTCACTCCCTACAGCTACCCGGAAAAAGATTGTAGATGGGGGGTGTTGGCCTCTTCTCCCAATTAATAAGGAATAGAGCAAGAGGAAAAGGCCTCAGATTGCACCAGGGGAGGTTTAGATTGGATATAAGGAAAAATTTCTTCACCAAAAGGGTTGTCATCACTGGAATAGACTGCCCAGGGAAGCTGTTGGGTCACAGTCCCTGGAGGTATTTAAAAGATGTTTAGATGTGGCACTTGGGGATGCAGTTTAGTGGTGGCCTTGGCAGTGCTGAGTTAACAGCTGCACTCACTGACCTTAAAGATCTTTTCCAACCAAAACAATTCTGATTATTAACAATGCTACATCTGCAAACAGGGTCATGACTCTGCCTTCAGAAGTGAGTTCTGTTGTGATGGTTCAGGCCACATGCAGTACCTGCACCCCTAACCCAATTTTCACAAAGGTTAGCAATCCAGGCCCACAGGTCCTGGATGAATGGCCCAGGTCTGCCCTCCTGCATCAAAGGGGCACTTACAGATCTGTGTGACCATGAAAACTTCCAGCACAGAGTGGGAATAACCAAAGGGCAAAGAGGTCCCACTGGGAGGGTCATCCTGTGGGTCCTTCATGGAACACTGCAGGGACTGTTGGTGCTGCACTTTGCACTGATCACAACTGCACTTTCTTGGGAAAAAACACACCTGGATACACACCTGGATACACACCTGGATACAAGAACTAACAGATATACAGGAAGCAAAACTGATTGCTTTCATCCTGGCTGGCTGCACACACCAAGTGTTACCAGATCATCTTCCCATTCAGTGCTCTGTTTCCATTATGCTTTGCTGTTTATCTTTTTTTTCACCAACTCCACAAAAAGGCCACATTTTGGATTGACCACCAGACAACAGATTAATCATGATCCTTCTGGATGTGGAATGGAAGCATGCAGTCCAAAGAGCTGATTTGTGTCTTGAGGCTGGGATTTACACAGTGCTTTCTTTACTGGAAGGTTGAGGAGAAGAAATGGTGCTGTAAGGCATCTCATGGGTGTCCCATAACTTCCAGCAGTAAATCTGTTTCTCCAGAGGCAGAAAAAGGAAGAAGACAACTGCCAGTTATACTCTGTGGGGCAATTTCCTGCTTTATTTCCTGATGTACTCCCTGACTAGTGGAAAATCACTCTTGGCAAACACAAAACTTACCCTGCTTCCAAAAGGTGCATCTCTAAATTATTAATCAAGAGTACACAGAACCACAAAAGGTGTAATACTGAACAAAGGTTCAATTGACACTCTGGAAGTTGAGGAAGATATGGAAGACTCCCCTCTAATTTATTTATTCCTTTTCTGTTCTGTTATCCTGATATGCTGCTTCCAGTTACCACTGCACCCCACACTGTATGGTATTACGTGATTTTGTTTTCAGGTTGTTGGAGATAAAGTTACTTCATTATTAATATATATGCACTGTGCATATCCATAAATATTGAATATATACGTGTGTGTGTGTGTGTAAACCCACTGGAAGTGTTAATAGTTAAGATAAACGAAGTCCATTATTGCAATGAGTGACTATTTCTATGACCCTATTTGCAATAAAAGCAGATTCAATGATATGAGAAAATTGTTAGGTTTCAGAATAATTGAACCAGGCCAGACAAATCCCCACAAAGGCATCATTTACAAAGTACTTTGCTTGTCTAAAATATTTATTCCCACAGAAGGAAATGGAAAAAGAGTTCATATGGTTACACGGCTATCCTCCAAGTGTAAAATTGTTTTATCATGTTATGTTTATTTCCTAGACATCTTCCACTGAGGTATTGCAGAAAAAATACTGGCTGTGCAGTTAATTCCTTTGTGTGGACTGTTCATATTTATTCTCTGGGAAGTCAATCATGTTTTGTTTAGGCATGTTTTGTTTTTCTGCTGAGCAAACACTTAAGCAACCCTTTTCTTGTAAAAACTTATTTGCATATACAATGTGCACCATTCAATGTCAGTGCTGCACAGAGAGTTGAAATGTTTTTGCTTTCTCTCCTATGTAGCATGGAAAGTAGTGGATTTCTTGACAAAAATGTTGGTGTTGCTCTTTAAGACTGCATTATATTGTTCATGTTTAAGGGCTACATCAGTAGTTATAGATAATTTTAGTTTGTCTTTTATTGAAAGCCTGGATAGATTTTTACTATTAAATGTTCACAGCAAAATGATTCCAAGCAATCTACAGACAAAGAATTACTCCCAGCAATTATCCACTGAATAAATCTGAATAATGAATACATTGACAAAAGTCACTATCTATTTGTGAACAATTAGCTGAAAGAAATAGAGGTGACACTCACAAGCTAAATAATTAATTTATGAATTATTTTTCCAGCTTTGTTTCTGATGTACTTTGCATGAAATGAGATCAAAGCTTAGATGAAAAATTACTTTTAAAAGAAGGGCAATATTAAAGGAAATTCTTACAGCTTCTAATGCAGAAATCATCCCACTATAGTAACTATTATTTATTACCAGTGAATTCAGAGGCTAGAGAAGTTATTTTCCTGGATTATTTTATTTTAAGCATTGCGCTGTGTTTTATTCCTAACATATATCCAATTTTAGGTTGTTAAACTACAATCAAAAGCACTTAGTACGAATGAAACTGTCCCTGTCATGAGATTTGAAGTCCTGACATCTTTATCCACTGAAACTTGAGTGCCCAGGTAACTACTAATTATTCAAGCATTTACAACCATTGCTATTAATATAATTAGCACATCTTGAGATAAAAGTGAGAATGCCACTATGAAATTATCATCCCTGGCATTTAGATAGCAATCTTTCATGAAAACATTTATAAGCTGCCCAATTATTTTTCAATAAAATGAAAAAAAAAGTGTTTATATTTAAGGGGAATCTAGAACTGAAAAGAAATGGTTTCTGGAATGAAAAATTATAAATGTTGTCTCCATATGTCCATTTCTTGAATACAAAAAATCCCATCAACTTCTGCGTTGGTGTTTTTTTGGGGTTTTTTGTTGGTGTTTTGTTTTTTTTTTTTTTTAATTACCAAATATCTTTTGACCAAATACTTAGAAAACTGTAAAACCTTCCTTTGAACAAAGCCAGGTTCAGTGAAAAAGACATGAACAAGGTTTTTCCTTCAGATCTAAAAGCTGAAAAGTGCATTGCCCCACTCTGCAGTAATAAGAGGCTGCACAAGACCTTCTTATGTGCCTTGCTGGGTGACACTAATGAAAAAAATGAGACAATTCCCATGGACAAAGTCAAAGCTAGATGAGGACTAGAGTTTAACTTCCCTAATCCCACCTGCATCAGTTTTGCTGGCCAAAGCAGGCAGGTAAATTCCTTTTACATCAATTAGTAGTAAGTGATTATCACAACAGGAGGAAGGAGGAGCCAGAGAAGCCAGGGACCATGGTTTGGCAGGTTTTGTCACCTTTCTGTCTAGGATCTGCTATGAACAAAATTTTAAAGACTGTCTTTTCCCCACCAAAAGCCATCTTAGATTTCCTGAAATAACTTCTGTGGAACACTTACAGGACACAGCAGAGAGGGGATTTTGGAAGCATTTCACAAGGCCTGCAGCTGTGAGCTGGTTTCAGCATGAGAAAAAGCCCTCCATCACCCCAATGCACAGGAAAGAGAAGGTAAGGTAACTCTCTTCAGGGGGTTTTTAGATATGGTGCATTCAGTGGAGAGCCCTAGACCAGCAAAATCTATTCCTCTCCCCGTGGATGCTGATGTCACTTAGGGCAGGCTTGAGGACAGTGCACCCATGCAGAAACTGAGCTGCAGGAGGCAGCAAGTCCTGAGGGCTCTGCTGACCCCATATCAGCCTCAGAAGCCTCCTCTGCTCTGCCCCAGTTTTCTCTGGGGGAGGATCCCAACCCTTTCCATCTACCCACCCATTCCCCATATCCCTGAAAGGAAGTGAGTAAGTAGTGAAGCCCACAGAGCAGCTGTGCCCTCTGGTTCCCTGTGCCTGCATGAGCATCTTGCCACTCTCTCTGCACTGCAGAACAAGGGCCAGCCTGAACATGACATAAAAATATCCATCCAACCACCTGCTATAAGACTAAGCCATATGCATTACAACTGGTACTGCAGCTTAATAGCCCCAGAAAAAAAAAAAAAAAAATAAAGCACAGGCTTGTGCTTGCAGGGACAGCAAACCAGTTTATTTCAGCAATCATGGCAGGTATTTCTAACTAAAAATTGTATATTTGACAATGCCCAGGCTTCAGCATTTGACAAGGGACTGTTAAAGCCTCTTGAACAGTAAATCACTTCTCTTTCTATCAATAATCTTATTACAATATGAGTAGAAATGTCAAATGTTTAAATCCCACTTTATTGCTATAATAATGGATTTAATTTGTAAAATATATAAAGTGAGGCCATAACTGTTCTGGAGGGAGATATCTGTCATCCCGCTATGTTTATATAATTTGCTGATGACTTTACCCACATATTTTGAATGGAAGAAGGATTAAAAGCAACCCTACTTGCAAGATTTTTGTGATTGGAAATGGATTCTGGAAAGGAAACCAACATTATCACAGAAATGCAGCAATTTCTGTTCAAAAACCCACCCCCAACTTCACATTCACACAGAACAAATCCGTAGGTGTTTATCTGTGACTTGCTCCATTCAGGCCCTCTCCCTCTGCCAGATCAGCCCTGCTCCCAGCTGCACAGCCAGTATTATCACTGGGTGCTATTTTTGGCTCCTGAGTACATCTCATCCTTCCCACGCCAGCCCTGGTACAAAGGACACAAACTCTTCTTTCCACTCCTCGCTGCCGCTCCCGTCTGCGCGGTGCTGCCGCCGCTCCGGGGGCTCCGGATGCTTTTCCCTGGTCCTTCTCATTTTCTGGGCAAGAGGCTTCCCATCCAAAGCTTCATGTGAGAGGCTTCATGTTGGCATCCAGAGTACATGTCCCAAATATGTCCAGCCTCACTTTCTGATCCTAGTGCCAAAGAGCTGAAGGTAAGTAACTTCTCATGGGTGATGAAGTCCCTGTGGCCAGTGCCTGGAGCTTGTTACAAATGGGTTTTTTTTAGGGTCATACAATTTCCCAGCTATCACTTTGGTATGTTTCCAGCTCTTGTCACAGTATGTTAACACCAGATTTCTGTCTGAGGGGACAGTGCTTTGCTCATTCTGACACTGTGTAGCTTTGATTTCTGTAAGTTAATAAAGTCCCATGAATGTCATGAAATCACTTCCTTTTTAAGGTCTTCCCTGGCTAGGTGTTATCCAACCAGGCAGTTTAATGTTTCTCTCTTCTGATGTGATGTCGCTGCTAAGTGCTTCGAAAAGCTCACATGGGCAACAGCTGCACTTGAAGTTATAAATCTCTTCAAATATAAGGTTCAGTTTCTTGGTTGTGCCACAGGAGAAGCCCTTACAGCTATAACCACCCCTAGCCTGAGCTAGGCTGTGTGTCCCTAAACCTGTTTCATTTTACACGGAATAATCAAATATTCATTATGTGAGTAAGTGTGTGTGTGGCTGTTGCAGAGGGATTGGGGTATTCACCTGGTAGATGAGAGACCCTGTTCCCAGTGACCGCTCCAATGAATATTTAAGTATTACATATAAAGTATTCATTGGAGCAAGGATAGGAGCAGACTTCTGCCACCCCCAAGGGAGCACCCAAACACGAGGCTGTAAAGTCATTCTTTCTTTCTTTCTTTAGCTCAATGAATATTTAATTATTCAAGGCCAAACAAGACAGCTCCAGTGGCAGAGACTGAGATTCCCTGCTCCCAAGTGTGCACCATAACCCTGATGATGAGGTTGTGTATGTAAGAAGTAGCTTTGTATTTCCTTGGACTCAGAAAGAAGTGAAATCCAGGCTTTCCATAACCTGAATGGGGCTTCCAGCTTCGTAACTGCTGAATGAAAAACACAGAGCTCCAACACACACTGTCCCCAGTCATGAGACAGAGGTGATATGACCCCAGGATCAGAGAAAACATCCTTATCAGTGATGGGATTGGTTTTATGAATCCCTCAGGAGAAGGGATCAAAGCTGAAGACATTCGTCACCCCACAGCAGTTCCTGCTGGCTATGTAATATGCCTATGTAATATTTGAGGTTATCTAGAATGTGATGTGTAAGAAAACCTATTTATCCCCTTTACTCTGGGGTCTGACACCCCCAGATTGCAGCCAATGGGACCCAATTCTGCTTCTGCAGTCCAAGGAGTGGGTGTGTGAAATGGTGAGCATGGGGAAAGCATCCAACAAGAAAAGTCAAGGCAATGGCATTTAGGTCTAAAAAAGGACAAAAGTAGATAATTGAGGAGTAGAAAGATTAAAGCAAAGAGAAAAATTGAAGTAAGGAGCACATAATCACTGAGTGGGAGAACAACAAACAAGAGTGGGGGAAAGGGAGCAGAGAGAAGACCAGAAGAAATAATAACCTTTATCTAGCTGAGGAACCAAGGGGAGAGATGGAAAGGGCTAGAGAAGATTACTTCAGTGGTAAAAATAAAATGCTAAGAATCTCTATCCCTCACTTTGAAAAGCAGAAAAACTGCCATCTGCTCTCTACTGCCAGAGGACAGTGGGTGTCTGAGTCAAGGTTCTTTGGATTCACTTTGGGCACTTGACTGTGGGAGCATTCCCATGCAGAACAGTGAGGTATTAATGTTATTGCAGCTCTGTTTCTTGTAATTTCAAAGAATCCACAGCATTATGATTCTGTTGTCAAAGACTAAATGTCATTTCCAAACAAAAACCAGAGCAACAGCATAATTGTTACATTGAAATGCAAATAAATTACCTTCTTGTACCCACCAGGAGTGTCCAAACCCAAGCCAGCTGCACGGTCCCTGTTGTTGAAATGATAATGCTGCATTCTGAATGGAACTGCTTAGCTCAGAACATTTCAAAGGTGCTCCAAATGATATGGTTCATATATTTCATATCACATTTATGTTCTCCTAAGAACAGCCCAAGGCTGTTGAGCAGCCACCTTCAGCAAATATTTGTTACAATTTAGAGAAATCCTTTCTGTACATTTTGCTGTCCATTGCTTTGCCTATCCTTTTCCCTGAGAATGCAGCTTCAGAGTACTGCAGATCTATGGCAATGTAGGAGTATCCCTTTTGTTTGGCTGTAAATATTACAGTGGTCTGGCTATGTCCAAGCAGGCGTGTCACATGTCATGTCCTCCGAGGAACGCCGTAACACATCCACCAAAGATCATAACTTCACCCAGATACTTCACCCTGCTTGAATGGCCACGTGTTTTGTGTTTTGGTCAACTCTTTAGACAGATGAGTGCAGCTATCCTCCTTCCATACTGAGGAAAAGGCCACCTGTGGACCAAGCTGTGGGGGAAAAGCGGAGAGCAGAGAGAAGGGTTCGATTTCGTGAGCCAGAAGAAGTCATTGAACATGGTATGCTTAAGTTATCAGGAACTTTGGCATGACCTTTCTAGCTTTTAACATCCACTCTGTCTGCCCACATCAGCTTCCCCCTCTGATAATCTGGGATTTTCAGCTCAGCACGGAGCAGAGGATGGATGCTTTTTGCTCTGTGCTCTGCAGAACTGCACCTGGTCTGTTTGCCTGCCTGCCCTGGGGTGGACAGGCTCCTGCCTCACCCTCAGCTGCTGTCACAGTGACTCCTGAGTCAGCCCCCACAGGGGTCATTGCACACCATGGGCCTGGCTGGGCCCCAGGGCTTCCCCAGAGCAATGTTTCCACTCAGACCAAATTTAAACATAATTATGTCACTGTGGGTAACTAGGATGCCACAGAATACAACAGCAGAGGTCTGAGCCTAGCAGCCAGGATGTAGTAACTTCTGCCAACAAAGGCACCCAAGCACTGACACAGCTTTTCTGGTCTTTTTATTCATGAGACAAAATATTGCAAGTAGATCAACTGGGAGTGACCTTCAGCAGAGGTCTGGCACAAGGATCCAGTTTGCACTTCTGCATGTGCTGCATGCCATACCAAATAATAATTGGTGTTACCTTCTGACTTGCCCAAAACCATCCAAACAAGAAAATTGTATTTATTGGTACAGAACTAAAATTATATGGGTTTGATGTGTCAGTTGGTCAAAACACAGGTGGCAGAATGGTAAAATTTCTATGTCAGCCACCTGTTTGGACTGCTACAGCTTCTGAAAATAAGACTTGGCATCTGCTGTGTCTATAAACAGAACTCTCATTTGTTTGGCACTACATTGTTTGGGATGCCTCCTGATGCATGAGGGGGAACCTGTTTCTTGATAAGCTTGTTGACACGGCTTGGGCTTTCCCACCAAAACTGAACTCCTGGAAAGACTCAGTGAGTCAGCCTTAAATTCCTCAAAGCTCATCTGACTGCTCAAGAACAGGATTCCAATGGGAAATAATAACTCCCTCAGCTCTCTGCCAGAGTCCATGCCCCACATCAGCACTGGGAATCCCACAGTCAGTCCAGGCCAGAGGACCAGGGTGGTCTCCCACTGGCTCTGGCTTCAGCAAAGCCATGCTGGAACTCATGCAGGGAGCTGCAAGCATGGAGAAGACTCTGACTCTTTTTCCTGGAGAAGACTCTGACTCTTTTTCATGGAGACGACTCTGACTCTTTTTCATGGAGACGACTCTGACTCTTTTTCATGGAGACATGAGGAATGTTTCAACCCATAATTAGTATTCTGTGTTACAAACAGTCTGTGATTTAGAGTATTTGCTGTTTGTCCACACAATATTTCTCACATTAAGGCTGGTAAAATGAAGGTTTCTGGCAGCACTGAAATATTTCCATTTCCAATCCAGGACTTTTCATCCTGGATTGTGTCTGGGCCCTAGTTGCCAAGCAGATGCATTTCCAGGATATTGTTGATGAAAGTTAGTCTGACAGTGCTTTCTTAGCCTTTGTTCTCTCAGCCTGCAGGTCTAAATCCTTTCCTTTCTAGGAATTATGTGGAATAGGGAGGGGTTTTAGCAGAGCTGTTTCCTGACCTCCCTGCAACAGCAGGAATGCTGCCTCTGAATTCTTGCACACAATAATTTTTCCTCACTTTCCTGAAGTGCATTTGCATCTGCATGTTTGCATGGATTGGGTAGGTCCTCACCCAGAGCCAAAAGTGGTGTAAGAGGTTGCCCAGCATCTCCAGGGTGACAGGCAATTCCAGAGACACTGCTTGGTTCTGTTTTTTCTTGTTCATCCGCTGTCAAGAGACCTTTCCAGGCAAGTAAAACATTTTCATTTTGTCTTCTAGTAATTTCCTGCTGTGACTACGTAGTGGGTAAGTTGAATTTTTCCCATTATAACTGTGAGCCATCCATAGAATTAACCTGAGTTTGCTTTTGCAGCTGGTGGGATGCACTGTGCAAACATACCCTCCATATACACAGCATTTTGTGTTGTCAGTGGTTGTTGCTTTTTCTTCTCAACATAAGCAGCACAAGGTGCTGATGAGGTCTGGTGCAATTTTAAACAAGACATCTAGTAAGACAAATAGTGGAAACAAAAATTAAATCCCTGAAGCTATTTTTAATTTAAATATAATTAATATATTTTATGGCATTAGAATTGGTACAGGTTTCTCACTAAGATATGCAAGGAAAGCACCCCTAGCTAAACAGTAGTTCTCCCTGCTGAGTTTTGTATGAGGGGAAGAGACAATTCATTTATATGCTGACAGCAGGGTAGAAATAATAAAAATAATTGGTTTTTTCTGTTTTTTCTTTGAGACCTGGCAGCCTCACAGACCCCCAAGCAAATGAGTTTATCTGGATATTCTGATGATAATGATAATTGCTAGAGGGCCTGGGCAACATGCAGCCCCTGCAGTGGGCAGTGCAGTGAAGGGGAGAGGGGTACCTATACAAATGTATATATACACACACAGCTGTAGTTTTGGGAGGCCAAAAAGCCTCTCAGGGAGATGTCCCCATATCCCTCAGCTATTGCTCTTGCCCAGGAAGAGGGGCTGTATGCTCATGACAATGGAAGAATCATCTAGGGCTGTTATTGGGCTAGAAACGGGGTACTACAGCCAGAAAAGGGACCAGTGCAAAGGCAAAGATCAAATATTCCTCAGGGCACGGTGAAAATGTGTATCTAAAGCAGAAACTGAGACAAAATCTCCTGTATTCAGGTCCAGTGCTTTTCTCAGATGAGTTGCCATGAGACTGGGCACAGGTCTGTGCTCTTCCAACAAGCAATTTAACTAACAAATTTAAGCATCAAATTTCTAATTGTAATCTAGAAAAGCAAATCTGGTTTTTAACACATAACTGTTGTGAAAGGCTGAAGCTGCTGTGAGCATAGCTCATCACAATTTTGAAGGTGGAATTACTCTTCTGCATTATTTTTTTTCTTTTCATGGATAGAACATATTTCATAACTGAGAGGATATAAAGAAAGCCCAATTTTACATTTGACAGCACCCAGAAATTTCACATGGAAAGTAACTTTTTAAAAGTTGAAACAGGTTACAAGCACTTCATATGAAAGGGTTGATGTGAAAAGCTGTTCAGCTTCCACAGGAAGGTTTCCCTGCTCCCATGTGTGCTCATCAGCTGAGCCCCACGTTGGAAAAGGCAGGTGGGGCACCCAGTCAGGAGCTGTAGCCTGTGGTGTGGGAAATCTCACGAGGGAAACACCAACTCCCAACTCACAAATCTCTGCAAAACCAGAAAGTGGTGAGCAATTCCCTGGCTAAACACCTTCATATCAACCCTTCATAGAATAATGCCAAATAAACAAATTTATAAAATGTGAAGCCTGCACATGGATAATTTGAAAACAGAAAGAAGGGCTAAATTCAAATGAATAAATTACTTGCTGCAAATAATTCACTCAGGTCTATTATGGGACATTGATTTGGTTTCTGGTTAGCTATAAAATGACTGCCTATTAACATTTTACCTTTTCCCCATACACTTTTTGATACATTATTATGTGTTTCTGGCTTGGTTTTATGACTTTTACCTTCCTCTCTGTACATCTGTATGACAGTTTAATTGACTGGTGTGTATTCCAGGGCTCGGAGTAGAAGCTAATTTAAATATGTTACAGCTAATGTTGGCCCTTTACCCATAATAATACACTCCACATTTTTATCTCCTTATTGATTATGTGCATATGGCAGGAAAATAGCTGCACACTATGGGTTTTATTCAGGCATGAATTTGGCTTTATACTGCATGTTTAATACTCTAAGTGCTTTATGAAATAGTGCCGACTGTGCAATGGCCATGCAGTCAGACAGAGCAGCCAGATCTGAATCAAACTGGATCCCCAAGGCCCAGGGATGGATGCACACAGGCAAGGACTGGGACACAGCTGCCACCAAGCTGAATGCAGCCCTCTGATTTCCACACGTGTGCTGTGCCCCACCTGCGGCACTTTAAACACGTTTGAAAAATATTTTAAAGGCAAGAAAAATCTTTACAGTATCCTCTTGCTGAAGGGCAAGTGCAGGGGATGTTCTGGTGTAATTAGCACACATAACACTCTGAGAGTGCTTCAAACTGCCATAGCTTTCTGAATATGCCTCTTGGTCAATGGAGACACGTTTGGGTTCTTCCCATAATTAGCAGGAGTCCCAAACAAGCTGACTTACCAGGGAAAAGGACAGAAATCTATAGCTTCTCTCTTTTATGGAGCATTTGTGAACATTAAACAATTAGACCAAGTAGCTTCA
The DNA here is from genome assembly GCA_013397555.1 of Urocynchramus pylzowi. Lineage (NCBI taxonomy): Eukaryota > Metazoa > Chordata > Aves > Passeriformes > Fringillidae > Urocynchramus > Urocynchramus pylzowi. The sequence continues at coordinate 783,793 of VZRH01002012.1, forward strand.
TATTCTCCTAGCATTCAACTTAACATTTAGGGTAAAGGTATAAAAAATAATTGCTGGAGGGGAAGTTGAGATGCATTAGCTATGCTAATCCTGTTCTTATTGCATATAATTAAACTCTTTGAATGCTCCATTAGATGATATCTTTTATACTCACCACCCTCCATCAGGAGGTGTGACTCACTATCACTTAACTGATGCCTACAGAAGTGCTCACCACCAGAGCCCTCTGTACCCTGCTGCTGCCAGAAAACTGGGACAAAGGCATCAGCAGGGGATCAAATTTGGGAAGCGTTTAAGATGGCACTAAAATAATGCTGCTTTCTTTTTTTCTTCTCACCACCGTTCAGCAGATGACAGGACATCATCTGGATTGCCTGTGCTCCTGTGGCTCTTGTTTTGTGCAGTGCTGATCCTTGCTGTGAGTCTCTACTACATGAAGCAAGATGTCACAGTCCTGGAGGAATTTCAATCCCGACTCGTCATCTTCTTTCTTCATATAAGACACGTTGCTCAGAGGTGCTGGACTTGGTTTCTGAGGCAGTAGCAGTGTCCTCCAGCCTGACACTGCTGAGAAATATCAGTGCAAAGCTCCCAGCCTACTGCTGCCACATGCAAGGAACACATGAGCATCCACCTCAAAGAGCAAGAAAATTACCCCTGCTGTGCACCATCCAGCAAACACTTGTTCTCCTTTTTCCTTCTTTGTTTTTTTTTCTTTGTTTCACATCAATGAACATTCATACTGATGCCTTGAGGTCCCACCAAACTCATGCTCCATCACCCTGAACAGCTAACAGGTATCTGGATTTGGTTACCCAGAGTTTATAAGCTGCTGATATGAGGAGCAAAAGCAGAGAGAGAAATACATTGATCTCTGCAGGCAGCAGCAAACTCGGAAGAAAAATCATGTAAGTCTCTGGTCAAGACTTTAGATATCAAACCATCTTTCTCCTCAAGTCTCCTAAGAATTATTCTGCAAAGGTTAAAATAAAGCTGAGCTCTTGCACAGACACTGCTCTGGTGGCCAAAGGCTTGGCAAGCTGATGTATTTGTACACCTGAAGTGATTATTAGTAAAATCCCAGCAAATGGCTTTCTTGTTTCCTTTCACACATTTTTTTTCATCCATGGGCAAAAGCTGGATCTTAATGCTTCAATTGACTCCCAGGTGTGGAAAAGAACATGGAAACTCATTTAAACAGAAAATAGTTTATTTGCCTAACATAATAAATAGCAGCATTGAAACCCAGGTTAATCATCAAACAGTAGCTTAATCCTCTGGGTTTGATTCAGTCCATAAACCCCACAGGCTGACAGGCAAGATTTATGATAGTGCTTGGATTCAGACAGAGGTTATGCCTGAGTATTCAAGGCCTTATATCATGGTAATATGGACTGCTTATGAAAGTGTTGGATGCATAGTTCCTCTATCATTGTCCCACCACACCATGCATTTCTCTGAAAGGAATCCTTTTAATGGAGATCATGTGAAATGATGCTCTGGGTATCTGAGAGGAGAAAAAATGACTGCAAGTTCATGAGCTTCAAAGAACAGCACAACCAGCTTTTTAGATCTTAGACTCTGCTCAGCTAGCACCTGGTGTGTGCTTGGGGTTATTTTGTATGGTAAGATTGACATCAGAACCTGTAAGTTTAAGAAAAAGGGAAAAAAAGGGAGGGGCGGAAAGACACTGCAGAGAGGATAAGGAGATGTCTGCAAGACCTTGACTTATATTCCCTCTGCCATTGCAACCATCAAAAAGAAAAAATGGTGCTTTATTTCTAGTTATTTTTTTAAAAGTGGACCATACATCTGCCCCAGCAACCTTCTCCCAAGCAGCCCAAGAACTTTAACCAGGAGGGGATAAACAGGAACACAACATGCAATCTTCTCTCAGGAGAAGGGGGGGCAGCAGCTCGGTTGGGAAAAGTCAGAAAAATTGCAGCCCAAGACAGAAAGAAATGCCTTCAGTGGTTCCTCTCAGGCCCCTCCTAAGCTGTCAAAGGCCCAGGCAGGCATTGGACACGAGCTGGCCTGGGGAGCAGAGGGTGCTGCAGGAGCAGGGTTTGGCTGTGTGCAGATCACTCAGGTACCCCAGCTGCTCAGAGGGTGAGTCCCACCCCTGCTTCCCTCCCTTCTACCCTGTCTCAGCCCTGCTGTTTAGGTAATAAAGAAGAAAGGTTTTTAACCTGTGTGCTGGTGAATCTCTGGGGAAATGGTTTAGATTGATACTTGCAAGTGGCAAAGGGTTAATTTTGACTTCTGTTTGCATTTTTTTTGCATGTTTGTGATCTTTTTAATGACCAGGTTGAAACTCTTTGGCAAATGAGTGGTGTTTCTTTTTGTCTCTGGGTTGACTCCTCTTAGGACTGTGAGGGAAAATGTGGAGATGGAGTGAAGGCCCTACAGGTTCTCACCTTCCTGCACAGTTCCCCAGGGGATGGACAGACCTTTACACTGAGCCTGCTATAAAAGAAAAATGTCCACATTCCTCTTGTTGGGGCATAATTTATTGGTGTGAGTGAGAACTGCTATCACATCTGGGCTGTCAGGGATATTTAGCAGTGGAACAGCTATTTTTGGCTTTTGTGTTGGCTCTGTTTGGGACTGTTTTGGGCATGGGAAAAGGCAGCACTCGAGTTATCTTGAGACCACTGTTGAGGTCTCACCATGGCTTTACAAGGTCTCCTGGGTCAAGATTGTTTACTGTAGTCAGCCAGATACTTGGCAGGCAGCAGAAAGCCAAATCAAAATTGCCTACAAGCCAGAAGGTTTGAAATAAATGAAGGCTAAAACCTGTTTCTGGCAGAGCAGTGGCATCTTGTAGGTGAAGAAACTGAAGCTAAGAAAGCCATTGCATGTGGGAGTGAATGAAGTGGGTCAATAACATGACTGGAAATAGGAGAAAAAATTCCAGCTCCTGGGCCTGCATTTCTTTACTGCTGCACAACTTCACTGTGGACTTACCTCTTTTATTTCCTTCTCACACTGAAGCTCTTTTTCCATTCATCCATACTGCTTAAACACACACAACTCCTTTTCCCTCTCTGCCCCTTCATTCTTTAGCCATCACAGCTTTATCCTCACCACTGTGAGCTGGATGTGATTTCTCCTTATTCTTGTTCAATGGTGTTTTTTCTGGGTGTGACACCTTTATGATTTTGGATCTCTAAAGTCATATAAAATCATCTGTGTTGGGTAATAATCCCCTTGCTGGCCATGCTGGGCAATATTTGCCTTCAGTACAACTCCTGAGAATTTCCCAAGAGAGGTAAAAAGGAGAGAGAGTACATAATTTATTGCATGGAGATGCTCACCTGAATTCACACTGGAGCCAGCTTGGTGAATTGCTTCAGAAGTCAAAAGTGCTGCAGCCAACCAGCTCTGGGCAATTGTACAATGAAGCTTGGAAATGGCTGTGTTTTGGATATAAGGGGCTGAAAGAGGGAGTGATGTAGGACAGGACCTGTGGGGCAGTTTTTGAAGCAGACAGTGGGTAGGAGGCATTCCCAGGAGCAGTATCTGGGGTGGCAGGAGACACAAGGCCAGGGGAGAGTAGCAGGTCTGTGCATGACAATGGACTAATGGCAGTCCCTAAGGGTAGAAGAGCTGCTTAAATTCCCCGATGCAGTGAGTATGTAACTAACACCCAGCAGAAATAAGCAGAGCACAACAGAAGGGTAAGTGCTGTTTTGACAGTGCTCAGCACATTCCTGCAGTGTGAACGGATGGAGGGCAGCTGCCAACACCCCCTTCAGGCACATCAACAGCACCTGATTGCAGCAGCAGGAGTATCCATACCCACATGATTAGAGGAGATAGAAAAAGACATAGAGAGATGGCACTGGATGGTTTTGCATTAACCTTTTGATGCACTCAGCATTAGCACCAGTGAAAGGCAGTCCCAAAGACTGCCTCAAGTCCCCTTCCTTCCCTCCATGTCTCCAACCCTGATAGTCTGGAAATGAGCCCATAGCAGCAATTGTAATTGTCTTTTCTGCCTTTTGCCACTTAGAAACAAGCAGAAGAGCTGGCAGCTTCTGCCTATAAAAAGGGTGTTACCAGCTGCCCTCAAGGAATAACTCAGGAACCTATAAGATAATAGTGTGGACTTGTTTCTTATTAATTTTTTGCTCCAAGATAGCTGTTGGGAACCTTTATGCTTACTTTTGAAGAGAAAGACTGATGCTGCATGAAGGAAATTATTCAGCTGGCATTTAGAAAAATGGCCTGTGCGTGCAGCCTGTGGTCTCCCCTTCCATTTGGTAACAAACCAGCTGCATCTTGACACAGGACCATTTTCTCCTTGTCTCCAATGGCATTAGGGTGAACTGCTAGAAGAGGATACCAAAAGGGCTCAGGCAGCTGAGGATGGTTGGGCATACCCTTAACTATATAAGTTGTGACATGGAGAGGCTGGGGAATGAGTACAAAAACTCTACCACTGACTTTGAGAATATTTTTTATTGTTATTTTATATTGTAACAATTTAAACTCACCTTCAAAGAACAGGCACAGAAACATTGACTTTTCAAATAATTTATTTTTATATTTCACCAAATCATAAAAAGCCGATGCACTGTTCAGCAAAAAGCATCAATATATAAAACACATTAACTCATTATCAGTAATGCTGGAGTGTACCACATACACTGAACCCAGTCCAGCTCCCACTAAAGCCAGAGAAAACTCAGTGACTCCACCAGCAGCAGGATTGGATTCAGCATTTTTCTTTGCAGGGTGTTTACAAAGGACTGTATTAAAATGCTAGTAAAAAGCTTCCCTTTTGAGACTGTATCAAAACAATATTAAACCTCACTCCCTTTCTGGTTTTGTCAAACACATGCAATTAAAGCAGTCATTACACTGCAAAAGACCATACAAATAAACAGAGATAATGTTCAAAACAGGCCAGGCTCTACCCTCAGCTTGTGTGCACTGGCTTGGCTGCTCACAGGATAATCTATGTACACTGGTGAGGGATCTGCTCCTCAACTGCTTTCAGTGGTTAAACAAATTATGGAAAAGTGCTCTGTTTTCTCCCCAAATGTAGGAACTGTAGGAACTTCCCCACTGTAGGAACCTGTTAAGCAGCATTTAAAAAAAAAAAAAAATAGATAATCTAGACTCTTATAAAGCTTTTCCCAGGTGGCTGTAAGAGACAGTAGCTGATGAATACATACCTCAGAGGACACATATTTCAGAGAGGCTGAAATGCTTTCAGGCTCTGCACTGACTTACAGGCAAGAAAGATCTGCTTCAGATCTTTGCAGGTGGTACCACAGAAAACCACTAAACCTTTTAAAACTATGGGTGCTAACAAGCTATCCTCACAAATGCCAACTCTGTATACAGAGATTTAGGAAGAACAGTCTTCCCTTCCCCAGGCAAGTCAAGAGCTGCACTGGACCAAGGGCCAGTGTAGGATATCTGGATCTGCTCTCCTCCAAACCAGGTGGCAATGTCAGCACCTTTACACCAGACACCTGCACAGCTGGCACAGGTGGCTCTCTCCAGAAGTTGACTTTAGGTTAGCACATGCTTCAAGAGGATGCTCAGCAATTTGTGAGGCCACACCAGCAGGCAGGGGCTGAGCAGGCCAAGCAGAGGCTGAAATCAGTGTCAATGCCACTCCCTCATATCAGAGCCCAAAAGCTGAAATCCCTCAGGGAATGCACTAACTCCTCATTACCTATTTCTGTTCAGATTGATGCCACTGTCCTGCACACCTCAGCTGTCCTTGTCTCTGTGAGGAAGAGATGCAAAGAAATAAGACCCAATCAGCTTGATAGCAAGAAAATCCTCTCTGAAGTTTGCAGGAATGTTTTTGAAGATTAAAGGATGCAGAGGGAGGAAACTTCAGTAGAACTGCTGGGGTGTTTTGTTATTCTTGTTTTGTTTATAAACATTCTAAAACCTCTCTGGAGTGTACTTCAGATCACAATATATTGATTTCTCAGTTGTGTAGCTTGAGCTGTTTTAATTAGAGTGTGTTTGACCAGAATTGCTCTGACACCATCAGTGGGCACTGGCTGAGGACCCCAGTGGAGTGTTCCCCCCCAGCAGGATTCTGTTGAGTACAGAGCTTCTCAGCACCACTGAGCAAAGGGACTGCCTGCTGCTCTCAAAGAATGTGGTTTAACAAGGAGGCTGCCAGCAGCTTATGAAGTCAAATGCTGGACCCTGTTTCAACAACCATGGCTGAAAGTGTTGCAGCAGCCTAGAAAGTGGAATGAATTAACTGATGCAACCCAGATCCTGTGTGCTCCAGGAAGATGTGCTGTGTTTCAGACACAGACTGTTGGACTTCACATTGTTAATTGGGAGAAATAATTCTCTCTGCTGCAGGAGAGAAGGGGTGAAGAGTTCTGGACTGTGTAATGTGGGATATCATGACAGTTTTCAAACAGTTTTTTATGGTTTAACATAGCACTCATTTAATTCCATCAGGTTCCTGGAGAGACTGGTGGCACCAGCCTTGGAAACCTCCCAGAGCAACACATCACCCAAATGAGGCCTGGCTTATGTAAAGGGAAGGGTGCAGGGGCACAATCCAGAGAGGCTGAATGAGAACAGGGAAAATCCTTGACTGCTTTTCTTAAGTTTTTGACAAAATTTTCCATAGAGACTGCAATTTTTCTCTCATTCATAAACACACTTCACAGTCTGTATCCACAGTGGAGTCAAATTTGCCCAAATCTAGGGGGAAACAAGTTAAAAATAAAGTGGAGATGAAGAGTTGTTTAGTCTTAGGACAGTTTACTCACTTCTGTGAGAAATCATCCAAGATACCAAGAGTACTTACAAATCATCATTGTCACCTCCTGGCAGGTTGGCTCAACCCTCACTTTACAACACAGTTGAGTGGCAAGGGGGAGCAAAACCTTCTCACATTGGGTTTCCACCACATACAAAAAATTCCAGCTATTTCAGTGAGCAGCTCTTGCTTCCAAGTAGTTTATCTCCTTGATAAACACCAGAGCCAGCAGGCTAAATAAATGTTATTTAGGAATTTCAAGCCAAGTAGAAGAGTTCCAGTAGGAGGATTCAAGGGGGATTAAGGACAACCTTTCATGTCTAACGAATTACTGTTGTTGCTTTTTTATTTTGGTGAGAAAAAAAATAAATTCAAAAATCCTAAACCAAAATTATATCATTATTTGACCAATACAAAGTGCTATTCCCAAGCACTTCTCGGGTACTTATGCCCATTTTTTAGCAATGAGGATTTTACAGCAAGCTAATAAGCATTAAATCCTAAATCCTTTAGCTGTCTATGGAAATAGGATTTAGACTCTCACATGGATTCAGATTTTTTTTCTCTACTGTGTGCAATGGCAGTTCAAGCAGTTATAGTAGCTGTGAGAGGTAGAGATCTTTAAGCATTGGGGTGAATACAATTCACATTCATCTATGTTTGCAATAGCAGTTCAATTACACTCTTTGGCATGGACAAAAAAAGCTAAAGAGAAAGCATGGCTATGCTAATACTCTTCCCAACAACAGGATGGAAAGACATTATTCAGAAGGAGCCTGCACTAAAATAAAGCAGTACTTACTATATCTTAAGTAAATTCTGTTCTAACCTTCTGTTCAGAAACAAATAATGTTTTTTTCTGAGAGAGTGCAGTTCCCTTCAACATCAAGAGAGCATCACAGTGCTGTTTTCTATGCAGTTCTTCATAAATAACTGAGTTGAATTTTGTAATTTTTAAAAAAAAAAACCATTAAAAAAAAAAATTTAGGTGCATATATGTGAGTACTAAATTACAACTCAGGACAGTTTTCCTCCTTATGGAGGCCAAAAATAGAAACATGTACTTCAAGGCACTAGTGCCATGAACAGAAATAGTTTTAAAACAATTTCTGTGCTTATGAAGTTACACGAGCATTTTGTCACTGCAGGTAAAGCCTTCCTTTTTTACCAGATTCCCTGACCAGAACAAAAGGATATTTGTGTTCTCCAAAGCAAACATCCCAAGAGATAAAAATGGGTTGTTTCCATCAGCAAAGCAAATGGTCTGAGGCACAGATTTAGGATCTGGACACAGCCAGGATGCTCATTTGCTCAAGGATACTTGGGCCATTGATAAAGGAAAAAAACCAAAAGTTTTGTCATAATCCAGATTGGTTTTTCACCAAATACTGCCAGTCTTTCCAGTATAAATTACTGTCTAGATTTTTGCTAAAGTTATAATTTAAATGGTAAAAGTGATTTTACATGCAATATGTTTCAGAAGGCTTTGAAAAGGGAGATGACAAAACCCACATACACCCAATATCAGGTTTGTGTGCAACATGACTGTAAAGTGTGAGCTCCTCTTCCTTGCAACTCAGCTTCCATCTGAACACCAGGTAGTTGATAGGTTAAATCAGCAGTGTTCCATACTGGGGAGCGAAGGCCTTGAAGGGGAATCTGACTCTGTTCCTATCTGGACTAATTTAGGCTAGCAGCAGGACATTACTCAGATAAAGGGGAGGAATTAAAACACCTGCAAACCCACATTAGAAACTCATCTCAGCCTTTGGCAGGTCATGCTTTGGCCAGTGCTTTCCTACTCTGCCCACATCAATTCCATCTCTGGGAATCATAACCATTGTCATTGCATGAGTCCAGGGCTAAGTAAAAGGAAGTGTAGAAATTTAAGGCACTCTAACAACTACTCCAGCCAAAACTGCTTGTTTAGAGAAGAGCCTATATCCACATCACAGAAGAGCAGTGGAACTGGCATTTATCTGTGTGCACTGTACATACACAGAGAATGCTTTCATGACAAGGTCTGTCATGAAATCATCCATCATCCATCACTGGTTATTATAACACCTCCTTTTTTAAGGGACCATAGAATCACTGCTATAGTGCGAATGTGTCCTTCAGTTTTTACAGTAAATCATCATGCTCTTATTTTTGTGATTCCCACTGAAATTTCCCAGCTGAAAGATGCCTCATGAGTTAGTGGTATGTTTTGAGCATGAATGCACTCATGAGGAAGTTCCAAAAGATGGCTCCAATTGTTTCTCCATTATAAAAAATAGTAAGAAGCAGCATTGATATAAAAGCTCAGATGAAACTTGTTAGCTTAGATTCTTCTAGCCCAATGAGGACTGCTGGCAGAGAATTGGTGGGGAATTTAACCACAGATGCTAGCCAGAGAATATATTTGGTACAACAGAATAATAGTGTGGCAACAGCCCGGTGCCTTGGAAAGGCCACAAAGCTTTTTCCCCCTGCACCACGTGACAATAAATAAATACAAGTCTAAGTACCACACAGTGTTCCAGTTCTTTGAATACAACTCTTGCTAGAGTGTTCCCAGAGGCCTGCCTTTAGATATGGCAAATTAAAGGTATTGAAATGTCACAGAAATGCAAAATTTGACTCAGCCCCATGCTGTGCTGGTTGGCAATGGGTGACTAAAATCAGACGTCAAAAAAAGAGAAGTGCATGAGAGAGAGCATAGGTAGGTATGTATGTGTGCACAAATTACACCACAATTCCAACACATTTTCAGCTTGGCATCACCAGCTTGGCCTGAGTGCCTAAGCTAAGGAGAAGAGGTTGCATAAAACATAGTGCAAATAAAAAACACCAAGTGTGTCCAATAACTGGGAGTTGCAGGATACCCTTCCTCCCCGTGGGTCAGCCAGAGAGCTGCTCACTACATGCTCTGCCTTCTGACTCACACAGGGGCTTCCATCAAAAACAGCTTTGCTTTCAGGCATCACTGATGCTTGCAAGGGGGTACCAGCCTCACCCACCTGGTCAAGGCAGGGAAGCTGTGAAAAGCAGACTGACATGGGAAAGCTGTGGGAAACAGCCCCATTCACATGGGACTCATAGAAGAGCTTCAGCCTCTTTTCATTTTGCATGGCAACTCCAAACCCAGGACCAGTGTTTGCTGTTTCTCATGGAAGTGGAAAGGAAGAAAAAGACTTTGAGACAGGAGAGGTAGAAGAGGTCATGAGCTCCATGATGCTCCCACAAGCAGCATCCTCTCTTTCAGAAGCAGAGACAAGGCTTGGGCCCTGGTACCTCAGAGCAAGAACCACAAGAAGACACTTGTTATCTTGTGCCTCGTGGTTCTTCAAACCCTCAGGCAGCACCAGGAACAGTGCTCCCAACCCACATGTCACTTCAGCCTAAGCCTGATTTGGCATATACACAAAATATATTATACAAAGCAGCATCATGGTTCCACACAAGGAGTAAGGCATGCACTGAAGTAATTTGTGGGAAGAGACATCACTGCTGAGTGAAAGTGAGACTGCCTTTTACAGCTGGAGAAACTGGGGAAACTGGGAAAATAGGCTAACTTACAAGACCCAAGCTCTTCTTCAGGGTATGAAGAAGAAGGTCATTCCCTGGAAATGGACTCAGGTACTTGCTAGAGTCTATCTCCTACTAGAGACAGAGTAATTTAGGTTGAAAAAGACCTCTAGGATCATCCAGTCAAACCATTAACCTGGCACTGCAAAGGCCACAACTAAACTATGTCCCTTGGTGCCACATCTACCTTTCTTTTAAATAGACCCAAGGATGGTGACTCCACCACTTCCCTGGGCAGTCTGTTCCAGTGCTTTACAACCATTTCAGTGAAGAGAATTTTCTTAAAATATCCAAATTATTAGACCAAATGAATAAAAAAAAGGCACTCTGACAGTCCTGATGTCCGAATTTTAAATTGGCATTAATTACCTTGATCTCTGATTCCCCCTCCAGGAGTCCTCCTCTGATGTCAACTCCCAACTACAAAAAAAGCCACTACTGTAAAGCTTTCAAAGGAATTGCCTTCTCTTGTGGGCAGAAATCATGCTGAAGAACAAGGCCCCTCTACAGAGAGCTGTGGCCAGCTGGGGCTATAAGCAATGTTCACAGGGCTGGATTACTGCTTAGGGCCCATGGAGGGCTTTTTCTCTAAACCTATGAGAACATTTTGGCAGTTAAATACAATGTCAGATTTTATGCCCTAAAATGCTTAATAATTGAGGGATTTGTCATGACATCAAATTCTGTTTCAATGAAATGCTTAAGCTGGTACTTAACTAAGCATCAGAGAGTCCCTAGAAGACAGCAGTAAATCTGCATGTGCTAACCCCAGGCTTGAGCTCTGATGTGGTAGAAGCCTGCTGTTCTCTCTCCCCTCATTCTGATTTACCAGGTCATATAATTGTGTGGGGTTTGCACTTCTGTTACAATAAATTCAGTCTCAACTGAAACACAGGTACCACAGGCAGCGTCAGCATACTCCCAAAAAAATCTTCAGTCCAAACTTAGCTGTTTGCTTAAGTTTTCTGCTGGTTTGGGGTCTCCTGTGCAATGTGTACCTGGGGATAAATGCTTAATCCTAGTACAGCTTTACTTCTCTGCATGCAAATCCCACACTCCTCTGAGTGGCTCGTCTCAATTATCAGAGCTACCTCTGATCTCAACAATCCACCTGATCTGTTGAAGCACTGGCCAAGCAAAACTGAAAGCAACAACACAGTCACCAGTGAGCTTTGTGTAAATAGCAATTCTTCTTCCTTTTCACAGCAAAATTCATCTGCCCTGGAACTCCTGCCCATGAGTGGGGAGAATGGACCCATTCAGCACTGAACTATCAATAAAATAACTTAGCTGTTTGAACTCCTTGCTATGTTTGTATATAGAAACCTACAATGCAAATGCTTACAGTAATTTTGCATATCCTATATGAAATAAATATCACAAATAAATTCTAATATTCAAAACAGAATAGTATACAATGTTAGGGACCAAGTTACATTTATAAATGCACAAGCATTAATACTAGCTATTCAGCTTAGTTTCTTAGTATGCAAGCTTCAGCAATTTCTAGCTACACTTCACTTCAGGAGTCATAACAAATGCTGCTCATGCCAAAATCTAAGAAGAAACAAAACTATAAATGTTCTCCATCATTCTTCCATATTATACACAGTTTTTGACAGGTGCTATAATGACATACGGGTTTCATGGAATTCATTTAACACTGTCCAATATTAAATATCAAGTCTGGAACACAGGTCTCTATGTTTGAAATAAAATCAGAGCAGGAGCAACATGTTTGTCAGCACTGCATCCATACACAGCAAAAGCAGAGACAGCAAGAGCCTGCACCAAACCAGAGCTGCAGCTTCTCAGGACAAAGACAGAACAGGGGCAGCTTCACTGGCAAAAGGGAGGAGAGGGAGAGAGGAGGGACTGAATGCAGCTCCAGTTACAGATATTGAAGAAATAGCCTGGATGATGTAGCCTGGTCTTGCCAGCTCAGTCCTCAAAAATGGCCCCTGTCCCAAAAGCCAGCGATGGCACATGGGATCTCTGCTGACAAGGGCAGGTTACAAATTTTGCCTGCACAGGATAGAAAGTTTGCTGTGCCATAGGCACATAGGGCAGTTCATTCTCTTTATCCTACTATCAGTATTTCTGCCAACAATTTCTCATGGGGGAAGCAAGTAATTCACAATTACATTTCATTTCAGGAAAAGATCTCACACACTCAATACCCTTACTCAGCTTCAGCTCACATTACTGAATAATAAAATTTAGATCCTGCCCTGGAAATCTGCTTACAGTTTAGATCATGCCACTTTTGTCATCTTGCAAAGAGGATCGTGAAGGGGATCTTCCTAGCAACAGCTCCTTCTCATGGATCAGGCTATCTAGCAGGTCCTCCTGTCTGTAGTTGTGATAAACCTTCAGGAAGGCCAGAATGGTAATTGCCAGCCAAGTCAGCCAGGCAGCCCAGAGACCAAACTGGAGAAGAAAAGAAATCATAAAGAGGTCAGTACAGTATTGTAAAAACAAAGTCAGCTGTCCAGGTGGTTATGCAAACCTCAGCTGGACCAAAACCCATGGAGTCATGCCAAGCTAAATCCAGGAAGGTCCTGGGTTCTTCATATAAAGGAGTCACTTTTATGGCATATTTCTTTCCTAAATGCAGTTATGCCTGAGCTGGGCATCTAGATGCCAATATTGGCAACAAAGACAAAAAATTGGCTCATGCCCAAGAGGCAGGGTTACCTTCAAGGAATGTTCCAGGCAGGCTAATGCCTCTTTCCACATGGGACAACATAAGCCTTTGTAAGGGTGCAGGGATGGGACCATCGTCCCTGCAAAATAAGTATGTGCTCATGTCCCAGTGTTCACTGACTCTGAACATTGACTTAGAGCTACAATGTTCAATAGAAAAGTCTGACAGCCTTAGAGGTCTAATTCTCATGGATTCATCAGAAAACAGACCTATCTGAATAAATAAATCTTTGATTATTTTCTATGGTGTGATATTTATATAGCTTAGGTGATCTCAGTTGAAGTCAAGGAAGGCAAAACTAGGAACCCCACAACAGGGGTGGTGCAAGTCAGAAATTATTTTGAACAGTAATGAAGAGATCCAGGACACCAAAGTGCTGAAACTTTTGCAGATCTCATCCTTTGGATGAACAATGAGTTTTCTGTCATAATTAACAAGATCAGTGGTAGGGTGACGATTTTACATATCTGTATTCAAAACTGTCTATTTTGAATTTAAAAGGCAAATGTGCCCATCACTATCATTCTGCTTCAGCACTTACTGAAGTCAGTGGAAACATTCCCATTGATTTCTGAGAATGGTAGTTCAGCTCCAGCAATCCCAGGTCAATAAGCAAATGGCAAATTAACTGGAATAGAACCATGACTTAGTCTGACCTACCTGTGCAATAGCAAATTGGTCATAGAAAGCAGAGTTTTCCAAGTTCAGTTCAAGATCTATATCCTGCAATTCTTCACAGCTACCCAGAAAGGCATTTGGAAGAGAAAAACAAAAGAAGAAAATTTAAGAGATTCTAGGTAAACCAAATATAAAATGAAACAACATATTAAATGTATTTTGAACAGTCACGATGGCATATTCTATCAAAGGATAATTAAGTTATTGCAATTATCAGGCTGTTTGCTGATCTTCTCTAAAACTAAGATAAAAATTACCTTCTTTTACAAAAAAAAAAAATCATGTAAGTGATAACACAAATCTTTCATAAGTGGAATTATAATAGTTATTATGAACAGCATCCTTAAACCCCTCTTTCCCACTGCCCCCTCACCTCCCACAGATCTGCCCCTGGCATCACCCCAGGTTGGTTGTTTCACCCCTCAATGAAACAAAGTGTATGATCCTCTGTTACCTTTTGATTTCATCAGGAAAAGTCTCAGAAGAAGGAATTGTGTTTTTGTTTCGGATGCTCCAGCAAGGAGACGACACTCTGATGGTAAGATAGGGGCTGCCTACAGATTTTACCAATAACTTGGACCATTATTGGTGTGAAAAATATCCCAGGATTTTGAGGTTGTCATTCTACCTCTTGGTTGATTTCTGCAGCCTCTTCTCTCTCCTTTTCAGTGCTGTCGGTCATCTTGGGTTCTTACCCGAATATTCGATTAGATGCTTTTTGTAATTGAATTTTTAACCGAATATTCGAGTAATTCGATTAATCCTTGCAGCCCTAAACAGAACATTCACTATGGCATTTTACAACATATGACAATGTGCAACATAAATGTATGCTTTAAGTAGTACATTTATTCAATATCATATGACATAAAATGTCACATTTTCCTCTCTCTTCATCATTATTTGTTTGATAGGAGCAAATCTTCCTCGACGTATCATGCTTCCTATAAGGAGCATAAGCATCGTGGGATACAGTGGACCATTTTAGGAGCTGTACATTTTGTGACTGCAAAAAAGCATCAGCCATCTGTACTTTGCACTTGCAAAGTGCTTTCCATTCTGTGGCTCTCAGGGCATCCACAGCATCACTAAAAGGCAAGGAATTCTATCCCAAATATTTTGTCTGATGATGAGTTGTGGCACAGGCAGGATAAGTGACTTGCCCAGTGTCACACAGTGGGTTGGGGGCAGAACTAGGATTGCAAGCCAGGAGCCCTGGCCCCCAGCCCCCTGCCCAGTTCACAAGGCCACACTCTTCCCATTCTTAGAAAAAATTTTAAATCTAGCATTCCTTTGGAAATAAAACATTTTAACATAATGGATTTGTTTTTCATGTGATCATGACCACAAAATACTATGGAAACACACTTTTCTTTGTGGGCTTCTAAATAAACAAATAAAAAGAAGTTTGATTTGCTTTGTTTTGTTCCACATGAAAAAATTCTGGGTTTTCATATTACAGATGCCTTCTCCCCCTCGCTCACCTTGCGTGTAATAACTACACTGTGTAACACCACAGTCCAATTGTGCCTATATGAAAAAAAATAAAAGGAATAAAATGTATTCTTCAGTACTAACCTATTTGGCATGCTTCCTTTTTCGGTAATTGCATCACACCACATGTTAAATCCTACACTCACTATAGTGCTGGCAATAAATGTGATGAAAACCACAAAGGCACTGATCAGCAGATTCAGGAAGGCGTAAAAAAAAGAGCTGTAATAAAAGGGAAGAAAAATGTAACTCATAAACAGCTGAAACACAACATCAGCAGTCTCTGTAAGCAGCACAGAGTGGGCACAAAGATATCAGTTTCCATTTAAAACACATCTTTAATTAAGAACACCTAGTACATTGAAACACTATGGACTTGATTTTGAGTCACAGTACCTTCGCTTGCAAATGCTTTTGATTTTGATTTCTTTTTTAACCATAAGAAGATGTGGCTTTATATAATAAGTGGTGATTGTTCATACACAATGTGGCTTTCATTAGCTGTAATGATGAAAATCACCATTGTTAAAATAAATGTCATTAGCTCAAATTATGTAGTAACTGCAGCTAAAATTATTTCATGACTTAAGTGATAATTGAGACAAAAATTGCTTAGAAGAGGGAAACTAAAAATAAAAAACACAGAATTGATAGCTACAATCATTATAAGCAATGTAACACAAGGCACTGCCATCACAGGACACGAATCTCAGTTTTATGGGCAATTTGCAGAGCAGGGCAGCTTCTCCTGGGATTTCTCATCCTTTGGTGTCACAATGCTATGTCTGCCAGCTGAATATCAACTTACCCCAGCCCCATTAAATCTGCCCCACCAGGGCCTTCCCTCAGCACGTGCAGTGTGTGGAGTGGGATGGGTGGGATGCTGACAGATTTCCCATAAGGCCATGGAATCACTCACTCATCTTCCAGCCTCACTCTTTAATTCCTCACCTGAATTTTAGCTGTGAAAAGTTTCTAATCCCAGTCATCTGGCACAGCCCTTCTCTTCTTGAAACTGCTCTAAGAGGCTGTTTAGAATAGGACACCTTGGAATGTCATATTATGTAAAAACTGGACATCTGCTCCAGGTTGGAGAAAGACTGGCAGCTCCAGGAGGCAGGTCATCTATTCAGAGTGTGTGGTAAAGATGAATATGACAAATTTCTCACCAGTGCCACTCATTGTGCTGGTAATAGAATTAATCTACTCACCCTAGAGAAGAAAAAAAGCCCTCAGTCACTTCTTTTCCATGGTTGCTCATTAAATGAAAAGCTAAGAGGCTTTTTGAATGAGTGTTTGAGTCCTGGGAGGTTCTGGGCTGGACAATCCTAATTTCTACAGGTTGTGCATGATACATTTGTGACCTCAGGAGAACTTCTTTAAAATGAGATGAGGAAGCAATTATCAGCAGAGTTAGGATGTTTCCTCCTGGGTTGATGTGGCTTTAGAGGGACTGTCTAGGTTCTCTCCAAAGCGACAGTTGTCCCACCCCAGGACTGATAGAAAAGTGAAATAAATCACCTTCAAGAAGTGCCCCTATAGACTGTAATGGGTGCTGAATGCCAGGACACCTGACTTCTGGATGAACAATAAGCTGAATCCTGCTCTGGTGTAGCTGGGCTTGGTGAAGTAGATCAGCTCACCTCTGCTATGTGCTGGGGTCACCCACACAGTGAGAGCTGCTATGGGCACACCAGATTTTTGCATGTTCTCTGCCCTGATTTCACACCCAGCCTGGATTTCACCCCAAGCATTGATAAAGTCAGATCATATCCTCTGTGTGCACCTCAGAATGGTATGCTGGCCTGAGAGGCAGAGAAGACTTGAGCTGTTCACAGAATAAAACAGAATTGTTTTAAAACAGAATTGGCACCAGAATTAGTAACAGCCCTAGAAAAGGAGCAGTTACCAGGACTATTCAGTGGACCATCACAGCCCAGGATCTGCAGTTCTCCCTCTGTTTCCTACCCTGCAGCAAGAGAGGTTCCATGGCCCAGGATCTGACCTTCCTCTGACAAAGCAGGGCTCAGCCTTGCATTTGATTTGCATCTGGCAAGAGAAACCATCACTGATGCCAGGGCATCCTGACAGAAAACTGCTTATTTGGATCTCTAGATCACCTGATTTTTCCTCCTTAGATTAGAACTTCAAGCTATCCATTGCAGATTGAGTGAATGCCCTTTAGTAACAAATGTTTACTCTTAAAGTTGCCTTGCAATCCTAGCAATGAAGTATCTGAGTTATACCTCTACCCTTCAGCTGAGCTGAAGAGCCCAAGGCTGCTGAGTGAAGGGGTGCTGAGACCCTTTTAAGGTTTTTTAGCAGTCATAACTGCTAGAAAATAATCTGTCAGCAATCATTCAAAGCCATTGCACATGGAAGATGCAAAGGGTCTAACTAACCCTGACTGCCTTGGCTGGCTCACCCTGGAGCTGGCCCAGTAGCAGTGATCCTCCTCGACAGGATCATCAGTTATGACACTCTGGCTCTTCCTCAGCTTCCTCTAATCAGAACAGACAATTATCATGTATGGTGAGGAGCTCACATTTATCTCTCCATCCAAACAGAAATGCTTTTGCACCCATTTGAACCATTAACAAATGCCTGTCTAAAATCAGGACAGCATGAGCCCTGCCTGCTTTTCATATGGTAGCTGATGTGGAACAGGACAGACCTTCCTTCTTACCAGGAAAATGCTGTTCCCAAGCATCTTGCCATGTTATACCCTCCTGATGTCTTCTGTGGTTATCTCATCATCCCAACTTGCTCCACCTTTGCTCCTCATCACCCCACAGCCCTCTGCCTTTCTTGCCTGGAGCAACTATGAACAGTGTTATACAACTCCCAAAGGAGCCTGAAGGAGCTCCTAAAGGGACACTTTTCAGGGGCCTGCCCAACAGCTTTGAAGTTAACAGCCACTTTTGGAAGCAGGCCAAACATCTAACCCAAATGTCACCATTACAGGGTTTTTACTGCTGGTTTCTTCTAAAAATTAGCTAGCTCTGACCTGCAAAGCACTGAGATTCAACTAACCCTCCACAGATATTGGATCACCTGAGGAAGCTGAATTCAAAGATATTAAGAAGTATGTGGTTGTATTTAGTGTAAGGTAGATTTTAATATGGAATAAGTTTCTGGTCCACCCTTACTACAGCATGTTTGAGTATTAGGCAGGTTGAGAGTGGTTGGAAAGAGCCAGAAAGACAGCACTGCTACCCAGTCTCCAGGATTACCAAGGCCAGATGAAACAGCCCCTTACTCAAGAAACCTCTAGTCCAAACAGACCTGGACAGGAGTGATTAACCCTTGGCATGGTTCCTAAACCACAGGAAAAATATTTTCCTAGTTTAGACAGGCACCAGTGCATTGTCCAGACCAGGCCCTGTAGCACCTGGGTTACCTGCACCGGGGTCTCTGCCCTCTCAGGCCACCAGAGAGGCAAGCACAGAACATCACAGTGCTCCTGAGCTGCTGCCTGGCCCACCAAGCCTCTCCCTACACCTGCTGGGCTGGGATGCTGTGGAATCCTTCCCCACACTGCTACAGGATGGCCCTTGGCCTGTCTGAGCACAGGAACCAGCAGTCAGTGCCACCCTGAGCTGCTGCAGGAGCGCTCGGCGTCGCTCTCGTGTCGTAACCAAGCAATAGCTGTTGTCTGCAGCAGCTGCCATGTACACAGCAAAAGCAGCACAAAAAACAGAGGGGAGGCACCAACTTCTCCCTTCTGCCCCCCCACACACACACACAACCTCGTTGTTTCAAGGTTTTTCACACAGCCAGTGCCCACCTGGGGAAGGCCTTCTTTGGCACAGATGCAGAGTGGGACCCTGGTCAAGAGGCACCTGCGAGCCCCAGCCTCCAGCACCACCCCAGAGCCCCCAAATCCTCCCATGCCCAGGGCAGCTGAGTGGCCACATGCTGCACCAAGACTGCCAAAGGGCAGTGGATCTGATCCCCCCCATCCCACAGGAGCACCCTCTGGAGAGGGCCCTGGACACAGCTGGGGAGGGCCTGGTGTGTGTGCAGACAGCCACGGGAGAGCCAGCACCTCTCCCCAAACCCCTCTGGGGAGCAGGATGACCTGGACGGGCAAAGCCCAGCGCTTCACCCCCAGACTGCTCCCACGTGCCCCAGCCTGTGGGAGGGATGGGCTCATCCCCGGGGATACTTACTCCTCGTGCCCTTTGCAGAGGAAGAAGAGGGTCCTCCAGGCCTGCACTGTGGCCAGCAGCAGGGAGAGGAGCCCGGTGAAGATGCTAAAGCGGCAAGCGGCCTCGGGCCCCCACTCCTGCACCGTGAAGCGCTGCCGCTCCACCGTCAGGTTGGCGTTGAGCCACATGCCCTCGGTGAAGAGCAGGCACCGGCCGTGGAAGTCGTTGCCATTCTCGGAGAGTGGCACCACCACGATGAAGCTGAAGAGAAAGGCCAGGAAATAGCAGATGCACTGAGCGAAGAGGAAATTGCTGAGCGCCATGTCCGCGGCTCTGCGCAGGCAGAGGGAGGGAGGGGAGGGAGGGGTGGAGAGAGGGATGCAGGAGGAGGGATGCAGGAGGAGGGATGCAGGAGGAGGGATGCAGGAGGGAGGGATGCAGGAGGGAGGGATGCAGGAGGAGGGATGCAGGAGGGAGGGATGCAGGAGGGATGCAGGAGGAGGGNGATGCAGGAGGAGGGGTGCAGGAGGAGGGATGTAGGAGGGAGAGACGCAGGGGAGCGATGTGAGGTGGGACGCAGGGAGGATGGAGGGATGGAGGGATGGCGGGATGGAGGGAGGAAGGCAGGCTGCAGCAGTAGGCGGTGGGGAGGGAGAAAATCTGGCAGAATGCGCAGTGCAATGCAATGCAATGCAGTGCGGTCCGATGCCTCCTCTGGACACAGCTGCTCCCTCTCCCGCAGCCCGAGCTGCCCCTCTGAGTGGCTTCAGGGCTTCTAGGGGAAGAGGGGAGTGGAGAGAGGAAGAGCTGTTGTGGGGTATCCCTCTTCGGGAAAATCTGGCTGCCACTACCCTCTGGCGCCCAGGGGGTTAAATCAGTCCGTGCGACTCCAGCAGGGCTGGGGACCGCCAGTGGGGGGTCCCCCTAATGACACAGGACACTGATGTCACCCCTGTTGATTGCCATCACACACACATAAATACCCAAAACTAGCTGACTGGCCTCATCCTAGCTGCTGGATCCCAGGAAATTTTGACCCAAGTTTCTAAAAATCTGTCTGCCAGCCTCAGATGGTGGCAATAATAGACAGGGTGCACAGCCACCCTGGCACCTACAGACCAGACTGGTTTGGTTGCCAGCCCAGGTGGTCACACCCCTACCAAGATATTGCAAGGGGAGCAAAGGCTCATCAGAACTGGAATAACTTTTCCTGAGCCTTGGTCTCGTTTAGGGGCTGCCTGGGGTTGGGATCAGCTCTGTTATCCCCTGGCAGGTGGAGCAGGGTTGAAAGAAAATAACCTTAAGGAAGTTCCTGCTGTCCATCAAGCTGAGAACAGACCAGCACAGAAATGGGACATACATGGCAGGAACAGATGGCATTGGGCTCCCAGGGGCGAGCAGCCACCCTGCTCTGCACTGCCAGTGAGCAGCTCCCTGCCCCACACCATGCTTGGGGAGGCACCAGAGCACCCCCCCTGCTGCAGGGCCCAAAACTGCAAGGCCAGGATGCCAGAAAGCAAAAGGCATCAGAGAGGGGAATGTGAGTTGTGCTCAGATCCCTCTGGCACAAAAATCCAAATTAAACTGACATCAAGTTATAGTTTCCCCACAATCCCAATTTCATTTTTCCATCTCAGCATGAGTCCTCTGTCAGCACAAGACACCACAATTAATGTTCAGTTCCAGGTAAAGTAATTTCCTAATCTAATTTCCTAGACACATCCAGTCTGAGATCAGCTGCAGGTCTCAAATCACTTCTTAATTCCGGGGTTGTTTACACTCTTTTTATCACTGTGCCACTTCCCAGGCAGTGTTTAGAGAAGCAGATGAGGGACAGAGACACCAAACATAGTGCACATGGGAATTCAGGCTGATGTTTCCATTGGGCAACCAAACCATTATTTCTGTGTGCTAGTAAGAGGTTACAGATACAGTCCTGAGGAAGGCACTGTGAGGATTCTCAGAGAATACATTAATTCAGCTTCATTACAAATCATTTGTCATGCATATTATCTTGAAATCTCACTCTATCTGTGCAGGGGAAGACTTTCTTGAATAAAAACTTCTGTCAGTACCAATGAAATGTGTCGGGCCAGTTTTCTGATCCTTACCCAGCTCTGATCATCAAAAATTGTATTTCACTTTTGTAAGATGAGTTATAGAGCACTGGCCTGAGCCTGTGGAGATAGATGTGTGCTCCTAACAGAAAAGATTTTGCTGATATTTCAGTCTATTGGTAAGGAGGAAAGTTTATTGCTCTCAGCCTTGCTTCCAAGAAGTGCTTGGTTCCCAAAGGGTTTTATCCTTTACCTGTAAAGAAATCAGACATGGACTGAGGTGGAAAACTCTTTTCTTTGGAATGTGACACATCAGATTTGCCAGATAATGTTTTCTGAACTTAACTTGGGAGGTCAGCACCAACATAAAAGCCCAGTTATTGCTCAGACTGGAGCCCACAGAAGGGGCCAGCAGATGCCAAGGGCGCTTTGCCTCGGGCAAGCCCAGTGCTCAGATCCTGCCAGCAGCACCCACAGGGTTCTGCTGCATGAGGGTGTTTGCACAGGGGAATGTGGGGTCACTTGTAGAACAGATGAAGTTGTCTTTGCTGATGAATTAACTCAAGGGAGCATTTATGGGAGAGTTTCAGAAAGCACAGCCAGGCATTTACAAATGTGAGCAGACATGTAAAACAGCTGCACTTAGCAGGCTGACAGCTACTGGAGCACAGGGCCTGGTCTTAAGCACTGAGCACACACTGGAGTGTGCAAAGGGATGGAGACAAAACCTGTCAGCTGTCACTTTGGAGCTGCCTGGATTTCTCATACTCTTCTTTCATGAAAATCCTAAAAAAAATCCTGCTAGGCTGGAATTGGTTTCAGAAACATGGAGTTATTTCAGTGGAGTAAGTTTGGTAGGCTTACTTTTCTCAACATGGTGAGACTGAGGGAGAAAGGCAAGGTGAACGATGATTCATTCATTCTCTTACCACAGGGAATGGAGGACATTAGATATATAGGCCAGGTAGAAACTGAAACACAGGAAAAGATGCACATTTTTCTCACTTCACATAATTGTTCTGTGGCACACATCACAGGACACTGCAGAGGGCAAAAATAAATGCTGGTGCCAAAAGATATTAGATAAATTAATGGTAATAAGAGTCCCATAAGGACCTGAGAAATGCAGAGCTGGGGAAGTAACCTTCAGCTCAGGATTTCCTCACAGAAGGTTGTTGGGAAGGTGGAGTCACAAAATGATCCCTCTACATCTCCAGAATCCTCTATTCTTCCCTAAAGCAAGCACCTGCTCCTAGCAGGAGAAGGTGCTAGAAGGAGATGGGATCCCCAGGGATATCACCCTTTGGGCTGACCCCCTTTGACCATTTCAGGTTCCCATTACAAAGCTGCCAGCACCAGCCTGGTGTCTCAGCTTTCCCATCCAAGTGGGGAGAGCTGTCCCTCCAAAGCATCCCCCACACTTTGGTTTCTGTGAATGTCCTTAGGAGGGACTGGCCCCCTGAGCAGAAATGGAAGCCAGTGGGGCAGTTCTTGCAGCTGCAGAGCACTGAGAGAAGAGATGGACATGTGACAAGAGGAGGCTGCATGTTCCCCCAGCTCTTCCCCCACCCCAAGAACAGTTCAGATGTGTTCCTGCTGCAGCCCCACCTTGAACATTGCCTTGGCCACAACATCCCCTCTCACCACAGCACAGAGAGGTCTCCCCTGCTCCAGGGCACCCACCCAGGCCTGCTGCACAGGAATTGAACACCCAAGAGGACCATGTTCTGACATGGGGCTGAAGATGGCTTGCTCAGCATCAGGGAGGGTGAAGTTCAAAGGCTGTAAATTTTATTTCTCTGGGAAAAAAAGAAAAGGCACAAAAATAAAACACGATGCACGACCAACTGCCATGGCACCTCAGTGATAAGCAGGAAACCAACCAGGATAAATCAAGATTAGATATACCATACTTGCCTGTATTCCCTTCAGCCCCATATCTCCTTCTAGCTGCCTGGCTAATCCTCTGTAGATCAAGTAACATGGATGAGTTGGGCTGATGTGGAATGACTGATGGGGGTGGTGGTTTTGGCTGTGCTGCCCCACGCTCCCTCTCAAGTCATTAATTATGCCATCTGACACAAGCAGTGCTCTCAAGTTGATATTTGTGAGGTAAGTGATGAATTTCCTCTCCTCCTGATAGCTCATTAGGACATGTTTTATTACGAGAAAATTTGCTGAGGAATTAATTATTCAGACAAAAACATTTTTGAGAGCAGTTTTATTTGTTTTTATATTTACTCTATCTTGGATATATCATTTCTATGCTCCAAGAAAAATAGCAGCAGCATGTCTAGAAGGTGGCTACCACCCTGCCACCAGTAATGCACTGCTTATTTCTGGAGAGAGGCACAGAGCTGCAGCAGTACCTCTGCAGAAGGATGCCCAGGGAGCAATATGTCTGCATTCTGGGCAGTCCAAATGGCAGCTTTTGAGCCAGTCCTTCAGTCACTCAAAGGCAACTTCTGCCTGATTTACTTTAGCTGGAATTTCTGCCTCAGCCCATTTTACCAAATGGTTTAGCAAATGCAGTTTGCCCCAGGCTTTGGAGTCTATTTTATTCAGACTCTATTCAATTTTATTCAGGCTCGTTGGTCTGTTTTATTATTATATTAATCCATTGTTGTTGTTATAATTATTATTATTATTCCAAAAGTCTTGACCTATGGTATTTGTCCTCTGAAAATAATGGAAAGGACCCAGGCCTGTCACTTATCATCTTATGATTGTTGATGTAAACAACACTTTTAGGGAGAGGTTTCTCATGGTAATCACTGTATTTAAGAAAGTCTCTGCCACTAGTTCAGAAGGATTATAGACAAAGTACCAAACTGTCAGCCACCTGTCACATCTGCATTTCTTCACAGCTACTACTGTGTCATGAATCTCCCAGGGCATCTCAT
Organism: Urocynchramus pylzowi; assembly: GCA_013397555.1. NCBI lineage: Eukaryota > Metazoa > Chordata > Aves > Passeriformes > Fringillidae > Urocynchramus > Urocynchramus pylzowi. Next base: position 808,110 of record VZRH01002012.1, read on the forward strand.
TTGGGAACATGCTGACATTTTGCCTTTTATTTTCTTATAAGTATGTCCCTTCTGCTAGGAAAGCTGTCTGGTCTGTGAGGAGGTTATGAGCAGAGAGGGTGCCATGCTGACAGATGTTAATGGAGCAGTTATCAGGAAACAACTGAATATCATGAACGTGCCCAGATAGAATAACCTCCCTATTTTGATAGCCAAGGAAAAACAAGCATACTCACATTCTGAACTGAACAAACACAGGCTGTGGCTAAGATGTAAATTTTAAAAAATAAATAAAAGAATAGTAATAATAATAAAAAAGGTGTTTGAGATTTTCAGAGCATTATTAACCTAAATCTCTGAGTGACTTGTGAATGTCAGACTCCACAGCACCCCACAGCCTGTGAGAGCTGTGACAGCTGGCAGGAACGTGGCCCCAGAAGGGCATATGAGTTGGTCATGCTGCCTCTGCTGTCCTGTCTTGAGGATGATAGAGGTAATGACAAGGGGAGGACAAACTCTAGTAAGGTTCTGGTCCCAGGTTCTGCACAGATGAAGAGTGCATCAGAAAAACAGGCTTCAGGAGTGAATGTGAATTTTCTTCTGGCACCAAGGAGATGTTAGAAAAGCAAGGGAGAGTTGGAGACTGCTTAACAGAATAAAAGGAATGAAAGGGAGGGGGAAAAAAGATGACAGAAGAGAGTTCAGCAAATTAGGAACCCACAGTGTCCAAGCAATAAAACCCAGCCTTGAGGGTAAATACAACTCTGCCCTGCTTCAGATTAAATGGGGTCATTACATATGACATCAGCATCTTACTTCTGCAGCTTAACCTGTGACTGCCAAGGACTGCAACATCACCATAACCACAAGTCAAGCAGTCACTGAGGTCTTGTGTATCTGAGCAGCCCTGTGTCTGCTTAAAACTCTTCAGAGCTTGTGCCTTGTGTACTGCAGACTTTCACACCCAAAAGCCCTTTGTGTGCTGCACTGAAGCTTGTTACAGGGTTCTGCCCTGTTTGAACTGCTCTTTTCTACCTGTGCAATCACTGGAAGGCACTACTTCCCCTGGCAAAAGGGCTGTGCTGTGCCTCTTTCCAATGTCCCTGCCTGCTCTGAGGCATGAGAGGCACTCAGCAGAATGGGCAGGGGAGGCTGTGCCTCACCAGCCACATGGCTGCAAAGTCCCTTGGGCTGTCCCTGATCCCCTCACAGAAAAGTGTCTTTAACCAGTGTCGGGGTCTTCTCTGCTGGAGATGACCCCAGGTGTTGGTGGAAGCCGCTTTTCCCAACCCAGCTGTCCAAGAGGGAGTCAGGAGTCTTCTGCTCATGTTCTCAGTGATGTTTATTGTCTCTTATCTGAAATATTTTCTGTCTGACCCCCGAGCTCTGGCCAGCAGGACAGTCCAAGGCGCACTCCCCTCCCATGGGGCTGGTGCTGTCTTTTATACCATGAACTACGTATTTGATATTTACAATTGTGTACCAATCCCTAACACCTGTGTTAGACAGTGACTTTCTACTCTAAACCAATCTAAGAATGCCAGCATCACCTAAAAGATGGATGTCAGGAAGAAGAAGGAAGAAGGACAGGGCACGCCCCAATCCCTCCATCTTAGGGTTTTAAACCCCCCTGTACCAAATCCCAAATTTTTTTCTTTCACCCTCTAACTACTGTGTTGTCTAAACTTTTGTGACTTGTGACTCCTCATATAAGCTTGGTAATTTGTCCCATGGGCTGAAATCAAAGCCCCAAGTGTTTTTGGCTTCCTGCCAGGGCTGCCCAGACCCCTGTCCAGGGTTTGGGGCACGGAGAGGAATGTCTTGGATTCCAACAAACCAGGGTAACTCTCACAGCATGCAGAAGTCTGGGAGCAATTTTCAGGAAGACCTCCAAGCTGTTCTATCCTGAGGCCTTTACTTGTCATGGAAACTTTGCAGAAGAGAGGCTGGCCCCAGACTCTAGTGTAGGGGATGCCCAACACTTGCAACACTGCTACTCAAACTCTGAACTGGTTGAAAATTATGTTCTAGCCTTTGTTTTTTTCCTGAAGATTACTGAAACAATTCCCAGCCCTAATATGACTTGGAAAATGAATTTCAGCCTTTGCTGATTTGGTTTGCTTTGTAAACCCATTTTTGTGTACAACTAATTTGTACCCTAAGACTGAGTAATTTCCTTGGGAAATTTTCAATGTCAATAATTAAGGATCTGTCACAAACACAGCAGAAAAGAAGAAAAAAAAAAAACTCTCTAAATCACATCATGGTTTTAAAGGACCTATTGTGATTAAAATGGTTTAGGGCTCAGGGGAAGACATATCATGGAGTATCTCTGCTGGTCATTCTAATAAAATGCAGCTTGAATCACATTTTAGGGGGGGGGAATCATCTCAAACCCTTATCCAAGCAACTGGGTGCTACGAATCAGAATACCTCAATTAGTTCCATCACTGCTGCACAGCTTTATACCAGAGGAGGTTCTGACCCACCTGACTTCACCAGCTCCTGTTCCACTCACAGAGGCACACACTGAGGACAGCTAATGGGTACATGCCAATTAATAACATGCAGTTGCTTTATGTGTGACATCTTGTGCCATGCACTGATTTTTAATCTGCTCATACTAGCATTTGTCATGCAGGGTGAAAGTCTGCTGTGAGAAATAGCCTCTTCATTTTCCCTGACAACTATTAACACTGAGCCAGTCTTCAGCGCCCGTGCCGCAGGCAACTCTCCTGCCAAAAATAAATGCAAAGACTGAGGAGAGAGACGCTTTGCAAAATTAAACTCTGTCTCAAAAGTGAATAAATCAGGACAGAAGCACATCCTTAATTCCTGGAGATGGTAGGAACTTCATGGTGACTGTTTACTTCTGATGAGGTGGCAAGAACAAATCCAAAACATTAAGATGTGGCTTTGCTACTGATTGTAGATGGGGCAATGCAGCTGTAATGGGGAAAACTAGTTTTAAACTGATTCTGGAGCCATAGCTAAAAGGTAAAGTACAAGGGCCTTGTGGCTTCTTTATCACATAACCATGTCACAGCCCACACTCAGCATCCTAAAGACTGTCAGCTTCAGTCCTACCACCAAAATGCACATTGGGCAGGTAGCTGTGAAAGCTGAGAGCCAGCCCCAGTAAAACACAAGATACAAAGACTGAGTGGGCAATCAGATGAGTGTGGCCCTCAAACAGCTCTGTCTTGTATGGTGGCTTCACTAGTCACATTGCTTATATGTGAGATGAAGACAGATGTTTCTCAGCTCAGCTTCTCAGCTGAAGGTGCTGGTACCAACCTAAACACAGCCAGCTGGAGGTCTGACCTGCTACATCATCTCTCAAGGCTAATGAGAAAGAAGGGGAGATGATTTCTTTTTTTTTTTAAAAAAGAGCCCCAGATCATCATATTCCTGGCTTGGTGCAGTTTGCAACTCAGCATATGCAACTGCATAATCCAGGTGGTTTGGCAGAGATCAGTTTCCATCTTTCAGCCCAAGCCCCAGGTACCTGCCAGCCACCTGCACAGGTGGCCACAGCTGTTCCTGCTCGTGGGTGCTGCACATGGATCAGTTGCTGTCACTGGATTTAGTTATTGTCAGTCAACAGAAAATTGGGTAAATCTATTTGTTTTGCAAACAATAAACCCATGGGCTCTCTGAAGGTCAGATGACTCCTAAATCTCTCGTGTCATTACTGCTTTTTTATCATTAGCCTCTGTTGTAGCATTATAAGGCATTTGCAAAATGTGGTCACACCGAGGCTATAGAAACATTAAGGGTTCAGATATTTATGCCCCTTCTCATAAGGGTATTTTTTTGTCTGCAATGTACAAAATGATGTGGTGGACTTTTAGCTTAAAGGTCTGTACAGGAAGGAAAACACCCACTGCTTGGATAAATTCTGAGCACCCCAGAAGTTACTGCATGGCTGGGACACAGCTGTGTTAGGGGTTAATATTACCAAAGGCCTCAGATGTTCTGTAGAATGCTAGAAATAAAAATAAGACAAAGCAGAAGAAGAGGGAGAAGAAGAAAAATGGGAAAAACCAGAAAAAAGAAGAAAAAATGGTTAAATGAAAATGGAGTTAACCAATGATGAGTAACTCAGAGATTCACATGAGATCTCAAAATTAACTACTTTGTAGGTTCAAACAGAGGTCCCACCTTATGTGAGGGGTACATGCAATTTACACTGATCAAAGTAGAGCTTTCAATACCTGACACAGGAGATGAAATATAAATATGTGATTTGTGAAGTAAAAAGACAACACCAACAATAATGAGACCTCAAAATAGATCTGAATGTCACACTCCTGGGTGCAACCATAATGAAACCTTCTCTTGTGACAGAGATGAAAAGGCAAAGAATACAAGATCATTATTGTAACAGTTACTTTAATAAGTACATAAAACTGGGATTTAGTGGGGGCTTTGCTGTTTGTTGTTATATTTGCAATTCATTTTCCTTGTGATTGTTCAAAGATTGATAAATAATGCTTTTTATTAAAATGCACAGTATGAGGAAGGTTTTCAAAGGTGCCCTGTGATGTTTGGATGTTTCACTTGCACTGCCTCTGAGGAGTAACAGGCAGAATTTTGAGCATTTGACTGCCTGAACTCATAACTAGGGCCAATTAAGCAAATATTTCCATTTGAGGGTCCCCTGCTAGGACCTGCTATCTAGGACATGTTGTCACAAGGCTTGCAGAGCAGAGGCAGCCTGTGTCCAGCCTGCTTGGCAGGGAGATTCATGAACATCTGCATCCCCTGCTGCTGTGTCATAATGCTTACCCTTCCAGAATGGGCAACTGAACAACCTCCAAAAAGAGCCCCTTCTAGGAAACTCAGATTGGGATGGAAAAATGCAGTGTTCCAAATATCAGCAATCTTGGCCCAAAAGATTTCTCTCCTTGAAAGGCCACCAAGCACAGTACAACCCAACTTCTGTGGGAGCTCCAATTCCTACCTCTCCCCATCTCATAGGAGATGGGATGTGCATCTCACAGGAGAAGTGACAAAATAGGGAAGGAAACTAAACAAACAGAGCAACTGTTAGTAAAAGGAGGTCTAAATAAATCACTTGACATCAATTTCTCCTGCTGCAAAGGCCAGAAATGTCCATTGACAATAGCTGCCTGAACTCACTGGGCTGCTCTTTTCCTGTCCAACTCCCAAGCAAATTTTTGTTGATTATAAAAATTCTCTGTATTTGCTGTGAGTATGAAATTTGTGTCTTAATTAGGAAGTTTCTTCATTCTGGAGAAAATGCTATATAAATGTGAGATATTTTTATTAACATTTAATGGAGAATTGACTGTGATATTGACACTAGGAAATGGACTGTATTATTTCCATACTGCAATATGCAAATATACTCATTGTTATTGCAGATTAGAAGACTGAATTTGCTAATGCTTTTTAATAATGCTTATTATATTTCTCTGACAAAAATACCCATTAAAATACCACTTAAAGAGCATGAAGATTGCAGACATCTGAAATTAATTCTGATTTTTTTTCTAGAAAGCAAGTTTTAAAAATTCAAATCTGCATTTTTCTGTTTTTACAAATAGCCCACCAAATCAATATTTCAAGAGAGTGAATCAATATTTCAGAACACTGTGATGTAAAATAAAAAAAAATTGGTCTATTAAGATCTTTTTATTAGCGTGTCAATTGCAGTGCACAAAATTTGCACATATGGGTAAAGAAATTGTTTCCTGAAAATGTGCAAATTGCTACTTCACTGAATGTAAATGAAGTGCTAATTGCTCTTTGCAAACAATATTTATGCAAATCATGCCCTACCATTACATTGCAGAGTGGAGTTTACATTTACATTTGATGCATTTTTTTCTCCACCCATTTGACAGTCCCTGGACAACAGGACTTGGGATATTATTCACTTTTTTTTCAAGACATTTTATGGAGACATGAGTGGGTGAAGAATGGGGAGGACCTGCAGGCAGTAATATATCATGACCTAGAGGGGCAGAAGATCTAAATCTGTTCTGTTATTCTGGTTCATCATTCACTAAGCAAAGTATTTGCAATAAATTATTTATTTCAAATTTGCCTTTTATTCTGCTTGCCTTTTGACCTATGATACATTTGGAAATTCTCTATAAAAGTAATTTAAATAAAAATGTCTGCTCTCTAAAACAGGAAATAAAGTAGCTGATGCCATCAGATCAAGCATTGAATTCAAAGAGATGTGTTTGATCGTGGGGGGGTTATTGATGTTAACTAGATTTTAATAGTCAGTTTCTTTCTTTTCTTTTTTTTTTCCTGTTAATACAGCTTATTAATTTGGAGAAGTCAACACACCTTATCTACAATTTCCCAGTCATAAGCAAGAAGAACCTTGAATCAGTTGAAGAACATCTGTTTTGTAATATTCATGAACACCAACTGAAAATTTTCACGTTGAAACCTTTAAAATACCCTGTACCCTTGTTAATATTGTATTTCCTGAGGTGAAATTCTCCTATATTTGATATTATTAGTTTTCCCACCACCTTCACAGGACCATAGTACAGTTTAGGTTGGGAAAGATCTCTAAATTCATGAAGTCCAACCACTAACCCAGCAGTGCCAAACCTCTCCTTGGGTTCAGATTACCCTTTCATAGTTTAGTTTCCTAAAATTTGTCCTCTGCTCTAAAATCCTCCCATGATCTTAACAGTGTTTAAGCCATTAACCATTTTAGTTTCTCACACACACCCAGTCACTTCTTCCTCTCAGGAGAGATGGGAAACAGGAAACTTCTTCCTTTTTTAGAGAGCTTTCCATGGTGGGTTACTTGAATTTCCCTTGAATACTTCTGTGTCTCTATTGCTGGTAGGGCGAGGCTGTGGAATACAGCTCTTTTCTGAGACACATAAAACCTCTTCCCCCAGCCTTAGAGATTGCTTCTCTGTCTCCAGAGCTATGCAGTCCTCAGGTGCATTCCAGGGAAATTCTCAAACATCCCTCAAATTTAGCCCTTTTCAGCAACTGGAATTTCTTAGGACTTGGGCACAGAACTAAATTCCTCTGGCTCAGTGAGTTGCCTCACCAAGCTAAGCTGCAGCAGCCACGTGTGTCCAAACCCCTGAAATGCTTTAGTTAAAATTTCCTTGAGAGTGCTGCATGCTGATAGGTTTTACATCAAACACATCTCCCTCCTTTTTCCGGGTGTCCTCATTACCAAAGATAAATGCAAACTCCTGCACCCTTACCTGCACCTGGGACCTCAGGTAGGTGCTCACCTCTTAAGCACTGCCTTGACTTCAGTTTTTCCCTGATAACAACATTCTGCCTTCAGTGAGTCAGACTCTGTTTATGATCACATTTTTAATTACTCCAGGGAACATATGTTAATGCTCATTCATCTTCAGTCTGAGGAACGCTGGAAGAGTCAGGAGCCATATGGCTCCCATCTAGAGAGAAGGAAAAGGTGTGTCAAATTCCTCACTCCATTAGCTCCCAACAAGATTAAATTTACATCCAAGGCTGGGCACAGCTTTGGTGCCAGCAAGATGAGGGCTGGAACCTGCAGCCAGCACAGCATGGGCATCCCTGGGAGCTGCAAGGTTCTCCAGGCGTGGGTCAGAGCCACGGGGCACTGCAAGCCCTCCCTGCCAGCTCCAGGGCAGAAAGCACAGCCTGGATGCCCAAAGGACCTGTTTCAATAAGTTATTAAATTTGAGCATGTCATGTCTGAAATGCTCATGAGCTGCTTGAGCAGTTTGTGTGATGGGGTGTCTCAGCCTGTTTTCTGTGGGGGTGTCCTTTTGGGGCCAGCAAAGTGGTGTGAGGGGAGAGAATGAGCTGCAGCCTGAGGGGGTGTCACTGGAGTTTAAATTCCTCAGGTTTAAAGCCATGGATTAGAGGCTTCAGAGTTAGTTTCCTCTACTCCCTGGGCTTAAAAGACAATTGTTGGGAACACTAACTTTGGCACTTGTCAGTCCAGGTGCACTGAAATGCAAAATCTTTCCCTAAAGACAAAATCAGCACTTTCTCAGCAGGTGAACAACACTGACATAATACTACACCCAGTAACAGTGAGGTAATAGAACATGTAATCACATCCCCATCCCTGTAGTTTTGAAATTGTCTTGCACTTGGTTTTCTTTTGCTGTTGAGGAAGACAAAATACAAGGAGCAATCTGGGTCCTGCCCTTTCTCAGGCACCCAGGACAGAAGTGCTGACAGGATTACAGCTGAGAGCAGATCACTGCAAATAAAGAGGTTGCAGAGGTGTCACCAAGGGCATGCTTTGATCTTTAGGTTTTTCTTACTGGTGAGGATATGTGAGAAGACAAGGATGTAGTTTGCTCTCAGAACTGAGACTGAATTTCTAGTGCTGGCACTTAGAGAGGAAAAAACCCAAACAAATCCTTGGGAACACAGAGCATCTCATCTGGCAAGCAAAGGAATACAAAGGCATAATGCTATTTTTAAATCAGATTTTCCAAGAACAACTGTTGTTTAAAATACATGTATAAATAGCAATCCCTAAAGCCTGGCAGGGGTTCTCCTCCTGAACCAACAGCTTCCAAATAGTTTGTAGAAGGGATCAGATTCCCTGATACCTCTCACACTGATGCAAAAAGAATCTCACACACACATTCAGAGGCAAAGCAGCTCTTTGGGATTTGTGCCTCACCACTGAGAACAAGCTCTGACCTGCAGTGCCCAAGTGTGAGGGAAATACGAAATGTTCAAGCATGTGAATGTTTTATTATCCCATGACAAGGCCTCCAGTCTCGTCACCCTGGAGCAGGGAGGATGCTGCCAGCTCCCCTCCCAGAGCTGGCTGTCAGTCTCCCAGCACATGCCAGCCCTCAGCACCATCACCCCTCTGCTGCCAGGATGGAAGCAGGAAGGTCTGAAGAGATGGCAAGCATAAAACAGGTCCACCTCAGTGGACATTTGATGGCACTTTGCAATTTGGATTCTCTAATTCAGTCTCTCTGCTCTCTGAGAGCCACGTGGGTAAGGATGCTCTCACTGCTTGAATTGCCATCTGCTCCCCACAGTGCACCAGGAAAGCTGCTCCAAACCAAGGCAGCCTCACCTCCCTTCTTGTTTTGCTGAAGTGATTCAGGATCTCAGGTTGTGGATGGTTTGAAATGTTTCAGTGATCCAGGCCTTGTGAGGGAGGTGTTGGATGCCCAGCCAGCAGTGGGATTACCTGCTCCATGGCAGGGTCTGTGCTGCCTCTGAGGAGTCTGAAAGCTGAGAGCACTGAGTGAGAAGGTGTTGAGTGAATGAAAACACCCTGCACTTCATTGCTCTGGTGTCAATTCCTGACCACTGGGAGAAGAAAGGTAAACACCTCCCACCTCCCCAAAAGTATTTTTCTAAAAGGACACTGTGAGTACTGCAGAGACTTATCCCATTGCCTTTCTTTCCCCTGCCTGCTGCAATTTTACTGCTTTGTTTGACTTTACAACAGAAATTAACAAGAATGTGATGCTGGTAGTGTGCTTTGCTGATGTGACTCAGGGTCTTCAGTCTAGTGACAACTTCTCCAGTGTAGTTTATAATTTGGAGGCCAACCCTGTCAAAACCCAGCACAAAAAATTTCCAAGATATTATGTAATGAATGTAATTTATTTAAATGGCACATTAGACCACAGGGTTTTATTTATTCCAGTAAAGTCTGCCTCTTTTCTCTATTTCCATTTGTAAGCTGAAATCCTGGAGATGTTTTAAAACAAATATATGACCTACTCATCACTGCTGGCAAACATCCACCAAAATCCAAATTTAGTCTTGGAACAAACATACAAATGACCCATTCCCAAAGGATGGAGTAGCTTTAATTAGCCCAAATTTTTAGTATCTTACAGGACATTATTTTCCAAAAGCCACTGTCTGTCTTGTAACCTTTTAATTCCCAGGCAATGATCATAGGTTAGAAGCCTGAGCTCAGAAACTTTGACTTTCCCCCAGTGTATCTAGTGAAGATTGGGCAGGGTCCCATACAGTTCCTTTGGGGCACAGTTTGTTCTTCTTTTCCAAGCACTTCCAGGAGAGATTCACCATGACTGCAAAGGGCCACAAGCCTCAGTAAAGTATCTTTTCCCAGTATTTCCTTGGCCATCAAAACAGCTCCACCACAAGGCTGCCTCCCAGCATCCCAAATGTTGTGCTCTCAACTAAACTGCTCAGAGGTCACTTTTTCTCTTCCTTAGAGGGGAAGAAAATGGAACAACAGAAAAATACATAAGGCACAAGGGCTGTCAGTGGCTAAGGGGAAACTTGTTGAGATGTGCAATAGAAAATTTGCCTCATAAAATCATATTGGCCATAGAGAGAAGCTATAAAACCTTACTAGACTTCCCCTAGCATCCTGCCTCACTGTGTTTTTATTTTCCCCATAACAGTACCTGCCTGCACTTCAGCCCCACATATGAAACATTTAAAATAATTTTGTGATGATTTCTGTTGGCTGAGGTTTGTGTTTTATGAGTTTTTTAATCCCCACAATCAACTGCTTGTGTTGACTTTTCTCAAACCACAAGGATGTATCAAATTTAAAATATTCCCAATTGACACCTATGGGGGTTTTGTTTGTTTTATGTAAGGTAATCCAGGCAGGTTCCAGTCTATTTAGTTGTTTTTCTACTCTCATTTTCTTTGTATAAATCTTCCTTACTCTATAGGATGCAGGGCATAAATATAAAACCTTTCATGCAAAGTAAGAGAGCCTGGAAGGTTGTTTCCACCCCAGATACCCCAGCAGTGTGGCAGCAGGGAGACAGAGGAGGGGAAGAGATATGAGCAAGAGGATGACACTTCCAGAATCCCTCCCACCTTCCCCATTTTCAGTGAAAACTTCAGGGTATTTGCTTATCCACTGTTTCAGAATAGAAATGTCATGAATGAAAGAAAGCACCCTTTTCCCACCTGCTCTAATAAGCAGCCATGAGGTAACTACCTTTGCTAGTTGGGGACTGAGTTCCTAAACTATCTTCCTGTACTCCTGGCAAAGAAACAATTTTGCTGTCATTGTTCCTGCAGCAGAGCTCACAAGAAAAATGCTCAGCAAGCTTCCTCAGTGTGAGTTGGATTTTGTACTTTTTATGATGCTGTCTTCATTTCAAATAAAAAACATTTTAGCTGAAAACATGGAGCTGTTCTTTGTGTCTAGAAAACATAATGCTACAGCACTTTCTTTGACTCTAAATGTACACCTATAAATACCTTTACCAGGCATTTAGCACAGGCTATTGTTTCTCCCACAACAGCAGAAACAGCCTCAGATTTGAACCTTGGAAGCCAGGGAAATGTGAAGTGGATACAGAAAAGGAGCATATTTCTCTCCAGCTGACAACTCAAGGTTATTTCTGAAGTAAATAACGTGTTGCTAAAGAGATTTCTTTCTGTTTTCTGATAATAAAGTTGCAGCATGCTGGATTTGACTGCTTCTCATTACAGCAGAGCTGAACAGGTCAGAGGGTGGGCAGGTTCAATTTGTTGTTTTGCTGTGAGATGCCAAAGAGCTTCTTCCTGCTCTGCTGAGGGTTAAACCTTCACCCTCCTCAAGTGCAGAGCACACGGGCCAGCTTTGGCAGGAGAAAGATGAATTCTGCAAGCCTCCCCTTCACACAAAATATCTCCTTGTCCGACCGGCTGTCTGTCTCTGTCGGACACGCGTGGGGTGGTCCGCAGACAGCCTGCGATGAACAGATGAGTCTGGACTCTTCTTTTGATCTTTTTCTCAGGTTGTTTATTTTATCTTATCTAAAAAGTTCTTCTTCTGCCCAGCTGAGATCCGACCAGCAAGGCAGCCACACGCAAACTCCCTGCCCCTGGGGTGGTAGAAGATTCTTATACTGATAATTACGTGTATGATATTTACAATTTTTCACCAATTCCCATCACCTTTGTTGAACAGTGCACCTTTAGCATAAGCCAATCCAAAGTGCATACATCACACAGAAGATGGATGACAAGAAGAAGAAGAAGAACCACGAGGACGGGCCTAAATCCTCCATCTTGTCTCCATCATACCCCCTTGCACCAGAATCCTAAAACCTATGTTCTAGTCTAATAAAGCATTTGTCCTTCACCATTTACACCTCAGAAACCTGTAAATCCTCATGTTGATATAGCACGACTCTCGAAGGGTCAGAATCAAGCCACCAGGTATTTTTGGCTACATTCCAGGACTTCTGAGCCCCCCAGGGGCTCTCCCTGGGACTCAGAGCATCCGAGGTGATGCACTGAGTTCCCACATCTCCTCATTTCCATGGGTTATAAAAGTTGGAAAAAAAAAGGACTGAAGATCAAAATTTCAAAGCTCTAGGAGCCTTGAAACATTGAAAAGCTCTAGGAGCTTGAGACATTGAAGAGAAGCACTCAGAGGCAGTGTTATCTCTGCTGCAACAGGACAGCTGTGACAGACTCTTCAAGCACAGCTGAGAGCAGCTGAAGACCCAGGCCCTGTTTTGAGTAGCTGGGCAGCATCTGACTGACTGACATACAGCATTTACTGATGTCCAGAGCCACAGAAGAATGATTTTTCTTTTGCACCTTACAGGCTTTTCCTGTGAAAGGAGGAATATATAACCCTTCAGGTTTTGGTGTTGTATCACATCAGAGAGTGCCAGGAAGGAACTAAAGGTGAATATTTATCTCTGAGATCAGTCAGTAGAGGCACAGAGTGACAAGAGAGCATTGCACATGCACAAAGATCTCTTGTGAAGGAGTTTGTATTGCCATTTTTCTCCTTTTCTGCAGATTTTGTGGTTACTAATGAAAAAGAAAATTAAAATTAACTGGATTGATTGACTTTTCCATCTAGGTCTGAGTCCCAGCCCTCCAAGTGGGTAAACATAGTTCAAAAGCACAGATGGGCTGCTTCAGTGGTTCACTGACTTGGAAAGGGCTGGTCCTGCAGTGTCCACCCCATGGCTCCTTTCTTCCCATTCTCCTGCTGCCTGAGCTGCCCTGCTCCAGCAAGGATCTCTTGCTGAAAAGATGTATATCTATCAATATATAGATGTATATCTATCAATTACCCAGCTTGATTTTCTGACCAGCAGAAAATCAAGCTGGTAATTTATAGATATACATCAATATTTGGGGGTTTCTAGATGAGTGGATCAAGTAGGCTGTAGGTCTGCCAGCAGCAACAACAGCAACAACAACAGCAAGCCAGTTCAACCCTATTGGTAACCCACAGAGAAAAGGTTCTCCCTTAGCTTGGTTTATAGAGATAGGAGTGGAAGGTGAGAAAAGCAGGTCCACAAGGATTTAAAGCACTGGATGAAAGTGGATTCCCCCCTCTTGGCAGGCAGCTCCCTCTTCCACCACACTCCAACCTCCTGGCCCTGTGATGTGTCTCACCCAACAAAGGCTGGTGCCAAGCCCAGCCTGGGGGCTGGAGCCCTGCAGTGGGATAGCTGCACCAAACTTCCCCAGCAGGGGAAAAGGCAGATTGCCCTCTTCTGGGAAAGCAATGAGATTTTCTGTGTAATGCAGGGCTGATGTCTCATCTGGGAGCTGCCATCTGGGGGAAGAAGGCCAGAGAGCAGTGCAGCCATGAGGCCACCACAGCCCTGCACTGTGGGTGCTGCTGCAGCCCTGGCCAGGGGCCAGAGTCACCAAGACAGGCTTCTGACATCTGGGCTCCCTCCCTGTCCCAGTCCTTAGCTCCAGCACTGGAGGGGGTGAAGGACTTTGCTGTTAGTAAAAGGTCAGATCAGGAATGGCTATTAAATTTACTGATAACAATGAAATAGAGAAAGGCAGGATCACTGGAGGTCAAAGATGGGGAATGAGCAATTCCTTACTGAATTTTTTTGGAGCATTCCTAGGCTGCATAGAAAAAAACAATTATGTGGTCTACTTCCAGTATCTAATGTTTTAAGTTTGCTTTAATAGTCCTTTAGATCATTATGATCAGTGCTGCAAGTGCATAAATATCCCCATCTCTTCAACATTTTCTTCTTGACAGGTTAGTTTTCTACCCACAGAGATATTGATGAGACACTTTTGTGCTCCAGATATGTGCATTTTTCTGCATTTTCAAATAGGAACCACTATTATCTTTTTGCAAGCTGAATATTTTTTATACATCATTTACTAGTGACTAATGTGTGCTTCAGCCATGGGCTCCAAGGACTGTCATTTATCTTCCATAATGACCACAAGTTCTTAAAAAGCCAGCAACACACTGGCTGCAAAAGATGATCACAGAAGACTCTTAGTTAGAGCCCATGGAAACAATATTTCGCTTTGAAAACAATAAAGAAACCCCTAATTTCTCTTGTGTGACATGCAATACAAAATAAAAGAAGGTTTTGAATAATGCCAAAATATACAGAGCTTTTTTATGTTCCTGAAGTCAGCTTGTCATCTGAAAAAACCCCAGTGAAACTCCAGTGAAAATCAAAAGCAGCCTACAACACTAAACTTTCTAGTGCACTGACTGCCTGGGATTTCTTACTGCCACTGAATACTTTCTATATCAATGTTATAAACATCTGGGTTTGTATGTTATATTTAGGAAAAACCACTGCAGCCACAGGACACAAAGTGCTTATGTTGATCCAGTGCTTCCATATGAAAGCAAATTGGATGCAGTTTTCTTCAGCAGGAGATGTATCCTTTATAGCAGCCAGATTAGCCATACAGCCTTGCAGTGCCCTGCATTGCAGCAGCTAGCTAGGTTTGTGCCAGAGCATGCTGCCACATCTCCTGGATGGAAACTGATGGGCAAGGAAATCCCTCCTTGGGCTAAACATCAGCAAGAGTGACAGTACTGCAGGCAGAGCTACCCCTCAGACCACACAAGCTGAATTTTGGGAACTCTGCCCAAGCTATACCAGTCAGAATGCTCAAGAAATAAATCCTGGCCAGTTCCATGGGTGGCAGAAAGCTTTTGGGTCCTTACAAACATGTTGTATTTCCAACTGTTGCCTGAATCATTCCCAGTGACAATATGAGCTCATTTTTCACGTGTTTCTAGTGATTTCAAATGCTCTATTTGACCTTGATTTTCATGGGAAGGAAGCTCAGTGCTTGTTTGGATGTCTTCTTATAAGCATTTCCTCTTCTACAGTTTTACTGGCAGCTCAACAAATATTTTCCCTAGTGCCAAATAAGTTCCAGCTATGCAACAATTTTTCCACATGCTTTCAGCTGCTATAAAACAGCTTTATCTCCATTCTGTGTCTTGGGGTTGAGTTATTTTTTAGTATCTTTCCTCCTATTAATAAAAAGCAATGGAGTGATAAATGTGTATTTTACTCAATACACATCACTGTGCATGTATCTTGCTGCTTCCAAGGGCTCAACCAGCTCCTGCTTCATGCAGGCTCTACTCAGCCTCCTCCTGTCAGCAGGAAAACCTGCTGAAAGCATAACCCCAAAACCCCTTTGTCAGTCCCATCACCAAGTGAAGGGGCAGAGGGGCTCTCTACAAAGAGAGAGCCTTGTGAAAGTGACAGAAATCACTTTTACTTCTTTGGAGACATTGCCCTTTAGTAATATTCACAGAAAGGCAGCAAAGCTTTCCCTGTCAGGTGTGCCTATAATCAGTAGTGTTATAAATAATATTCACATCAGATTATTACAGAAATGGTCACACTTTACCTGTGTAAACTTGGCCAGTTTCTGGTTTCAAGTACCTCACAGTTTGATTTGGTACAAGATTCTGTCTGGTTGCTGATATCCCAAAGTTTTCACCCTCTCCAGCTTTCCAAGCCTGTCCACTGGAGAAATGTATCTGATAAAGACTGTTTTTTCCTACCATTCATTGCTTTTGGGTGCAGAGGTCCACAGCAGTAGATTAGGATGGACATTTCCTAAGCTGATTTGTAATTCAGAATGATTCATTTACGGGTTATATACCCACAATACCTATAAGAGATCAAAGAGATCTGATTTTTAGAGTCTGAGAATGTGGAAAGTGAAGATCATGGCAATTCAGTGTCCCTGAAATAAACTTTTCCCATCTTTAAAAGTTACTGATTGGAAAATGTAATTGCAGTGAAGCATGTGTTCATATCAGAGCTCGTGAGTGTGTTTGCCCAGGTGTGTTTCTCCAAAATACAGTCACTGATAAAGATAGATGGCTTTTGACAAGGAACATCAGTCATTTTCAGAAATCTGATGAGGCAACTGTGTGCTCAAATGGCTTTGCATGAGCCCAACAAATGCTGAGCTTGGAGAATATCCTTGTCTCCTTGTGCATTTTGTAGCATCAGTAACGTATGCCTTGGGAGCATTTAATCTATAGTATCAACAGTATTTATGGTGTCTGGAGTTTTACATGGCTAAAGTAATTACTATGATAAATGCCAGCAATATTTTAAAATTAACATTGAAGTTTCTTTCCATTTAGAAGCAGAAGACATTTAATTGGCAAAGATGGGTTTACAGTAAATTCTTTTGCTGTTTAGGGTCTGGTTTTGCATAGATGATGCACAGAGGGAACTGTACTTTCATCCAGTTCAAACTGTACTTTCATCCACTTTCAAAGTCAGTTGGTTTTCTTGATTCCTGGAGTGCTGTAGTGGCCAAAAGATCAGTTTTGGTGACTGTTTACCTTGTTCTCCTACTCAGTGATTTCAGCTTAATGTTTCCCTCATGGTGGAAGAGTCAGGAAGTCCTCTTTGCCTCAGAGTCTAACCTTCAGTGTAGCTGCCAGATGGACAGAGGAGTCCCACTCCAGCTACTCCTCCTCTACTGTAACACCACACAACCAACAACAGAGAAACTCAAGGATGGTCCCCAGTTTCCTCCAAGCCCCTTCCAAAGCACTTGAGTGTAGACCTAACTCAAAACTAAGATGCTTCTTATCCCCCAGAGGATTGGGACAATTCCCTGGCATCTTGGAAGCTATCACCACCATCAATGAAAGAGCATGACTGAACAGTGCCCTCCAAAGGAGCAGGCTCAGCCTCTGCCAGGACTGCTCTGGTGCTGCAGCAGATCTTTTGCAACCCAGGAGAGTTTTTCCAGATAAAATGTTACAGTATCACAGTCTGATTCTAATGGTCATTGCATCCTACCTGTCTGCTTTCTCCCATTTTCCCAGCCATGTGTTCCTCTTCTTTGTGACTGGGGTGGTTTACCTTGTTGGACTGAGTGAACCCACCACCCTGGCAGAAAGTGAATGCAGAAAAAAGACCTGGCTCATGCAAGGGTCAGGCTGGCAGACCAGGTCTGCTGCTGGGCTGAAGGTAGGGTGAGGAGGAAAGGAAGAGAGAGGAAAGAGGGAGAGGTCTTTTTTTAGTGAAAATTAATAATTGGGTCAGCTTGATGTGATGTGTGATCATGCCTTCCATTGGGGAAGGGAAACTTCTGTTTCAGAGAAGAGCCAAGGAATGCAAAGTCTTTTCCACCTTCATGATTTCAAATCTACTGTGAAGTCAAATGAGCTGAGAACTATTTTTTAGCAGTAATATAATTTTGGGAAATACTCTATTATCTCTGCAAAAGGTACATTTATTTATGCTGCAAAGGCAGAACAGGGAACTCTTCACTGCTCTTAGTTCATCTCCTTCCAGGAAGATCTACAGCTGCTTAAAATCTGGGAAAAAAAAAATTTAAAAATAGAAAAAGATTGATTTCTTTATGTTGTCAAACATTTGATCCTGCCTGTAGTACACCCCTGTCCCATCCTTTAAGGTCACAGCCTGTAGGCACAAAATCCCTTGAAATCAGGGGAGTATTGCTGACATAAAAACTGCATTACAAAGTGAATATTAAATTGTATAGAGGGATAATTTCCATTCTCCCCTCTTTACCAACAGTGAGTAAAAGGAGCCCATCTTTCACAGGTTTGTCAAAAGCTATAGTTAATGCCTGGGAGAAAATTACAGCCAGTTTTTTATAGCAATTCAGGAAAGGGATCCTCACTATGCAAATAAAACACAGCACATCCATGCAATGCTTTATGACAGCCTCAGCTCCTGCAGAGTCATCAACAGGCTCCAGGTCTCCTGTGGGTTCCTACCTGGAACAACTTCAGCCCATGGGAGAAGGCAGGCTGCAAAAAGTGGGAAAAAATAGGAAATGGACCTGACATCTGCCATGTCCCTTCCCTGACCTCCCTCTCCGTGGTGCCTGAGCTCAACCAAGGTTTTTAAATATGGAGCTGGTCAAGTTACAGATCATGCTTTCTACTCAGTGTCCTTCATCAGCCCTGCTCACAGCCCCTGATATTTGTGACAAAGATCTGTCTGTGCTGTTTCAAAATGAGTGAAACTTCAGGTGTTGAATGGAGTGAGCAGATACCTGATATATATTCAGCTACAAGGTCTTCATTTAACCTGAACAAAAACTGCAGGGCCTTTTCCCCTTTTCCTCAGAAATTACTCCTGTTTTGCATTCCAGAACACGTGTCACTCTGGTGAATAATAATTAAAACTTGCAATTAATTAAAATGTCAATTAATTCCTTTATTTTATTCTTCAGGGTAATCTTGCATTCTGTGCAAGAGAGAGCATCAAGTGAGCTTAACAGAATGAAATAGAACAAATTTCAGTGTAAGTGCTGCTCTGTGGATCCTGGAAGAAGTGATTGTCTGGCCAAGGGAGAGAGAGAGGTTTAGGGAGTGCATCCATGACAGCAGACAGACCAGCACATTGCAACAGTCTGGGGACCACCTATGGCCAATTTACGAATTCCAGCTCTGATTTTATGAGCACTCTGTGCATTCATGAGCTGGGATGATCATTTGTTGGAGGCTCACATCTTATCCTAGAGGGATGGGATTGCAACTTGATGCCCATCTCTGAAACAGGAGGTGGTCAGGACCATGACAACCGTGCTGTAGCAGAGCAACATCTGTTTATGGCCTCAGCAAAACTTTTTTTCCAGTCTAAAATTCTACCAGGGTAGAAACCAAGCAGGAAATCACCATTTTGGCCACAGTGATCACAAGGCAGGAAGGGGGTAGAAACTGAAACTATAGATTTTTTGTTTTCCACTGGAGCTGAAAAGTTTTGAACCAAGGAAAACATGACTGAATGTGGGAAAAAACTGCAAGAGTCAGCAGAAATCCAGTAGTTACACCAAAAAGCAAAGGAGTTTGTTTTGGGGTAGCCAACAGTTTGGTTCTGTGGTATAGACTTATCCCAGGTGTTCCTGAAACAAAAAAAAACATGTTGGTATGTTTGCACATGGAAATTACCTTTCTATCCAGATTGTCACCATGAGAATCATAATGGTTTTGTATTTAATATGGGGATTCTGATCAATCCCTTCCACAGACACTACAGCTAATCTTTACCTTGATTTGAAAGGAGAAAACAAATCACAGCATTGGCCGTGGGACTTTAATAACATACAGATGAAAATTCCCATATGTGTAAAATCAACATATTGACATTTTGTTTACCTAGAATTGTTGATCCTCTACTCTGTTATTGTTTAATTTCCTTGCAAAGTTTCTCAGAAACCATAGTTATTGTGTCTTGCTTCCTCCTCTTCCTCTCCAGGGGCAGGTCTTTCCAGATCAAGGCAAACAATGAATTTGCACAGCATCCTCACCAGACACAATGAAAACATGATGAAATGCTGCCCTGCAAACCTTTCCTGTCAGCTCACACAGATGATTCTTTTGAGAGACCTGAACTGCTTTTCAAAATGTGCATTTGCCTTTAGTAATAACTGACCACAAAATGCGCAATATAAACACAGCCTTTCCTTCTCTGTTTTGTGTTTTGCTACAATATTTTTCTAAATCCAGTTACATCATCACCACAAACAGGATTTATCTTGCCAAAAAAAGTCAGCAATGTGAATGGTGTATCAAAGCAAGTAACTTCGACTCTGTCTACAGGCAAATAAACATTTTTGAGACATCACTCATCTTGTTCTAAAATAGATTATATGAACATTTGTCTTCAATATCTTCTTTCCATTCACTGTGGCTTTGCATGATGAGCTCTGAGGAAGACTCAGACATTACAGGCCAGGTATCAGGCAACTTTTTCTAAGAGTCTTTACTGGACAGAGAAAATCCAGGAACCAGTTTAACTTTTGCTTCTGATTTTGCATCTGTCATGTCAGCTCTCTAATGGCTGGGTTTCCCACAATATAGGACATTAATTTGACTGAAAATCCATAACTACTTTTCTTTCTGCTCATTTTGGCTTTTATTCAAAAAATGCAGACATAAAAATAATCTGAGATTTCTGAGGTGGTTTGTTCTCAAATTCAGACCATCCAATGATGTGGTTACAGGTCAGCAAGCAGAAATTGTGTTTGTCCATGTATGATTTCATTCAGGAATTGCATTCATCTCACAGAGAAACAAAGGGGCATCATGTCCAAGGGGGCATGAGTCCCAAAGACCACCAGTGAGTTTGTCTCAGCATGACCAGCTCTGTGTATGTCCAGACAAGAAAGAGAGAAGATACCCTTACAAATGGTGACTTTTTAACTTTCAAAGACTGGAACGGGAGATCTGCTCCAACCAGCACTGCTGCTGAGAAATCCACATAAAACTGGACTACATTAGGTGCTTCTTCTGAGTGTTAGTGGCTGAGCACTCACAGTTGCTGTATCTAAAATTCCAGCTGGGATGCTAAAGGATTTCAGGAGCAGCTAGCCCTGTGGATGGGCTGGCAGATCCTTTCTCATATACCCAAAGCCATAATGCAAGTCTCACATACAAAACGAAGGTATTTGCAAGTTATGCCACAATTTAAACCAATCCCCCAGCAAGGTGGAGGCCCAGGTAGCTGGAGATTACTGGGGTGCAGTTCAGGCTGTGTGTTCCTTCTGCTGACACCTCTAAGCAGTCTCTGTCCTCCCCCAGGTTTCTTTCCTGCTCTTTTGAGGCAATCCACCCTGACAGTGCCCATGGAGTAGTGGGAAAGCAAAGCACGGATTGTCTTGACAGAACTCTTTAAATAAAGTCAATTGACTGGAAAAGTGAGTATCTGCCTAAGGCTCCTCACTCTGGAAGGACCCAGACAACTTTGATGCACATTCTTATCACAGTATTTGTCCAAGCTTCCTCCTGTGATAGCAAAAAACGACTGTAATTGGGGAGGGCAGAGCAGCAGATTAGCCCACAGCACACTGAATAACATCCCAGCATCTGCTGTCACAGACTTGCTGACAGCTGTTTCTGCAGAGTAGCTGGAAATCTGATAATCCTAAACATGAAATTTCTGTTTATCTGTGCAAGGGCAAGTGCCAGCCTCTAACATGACCTTAAAGGACAATCTGCAGTTTTGGGCAAATGCTGCCAGCTACACCTGGACATCTCCTTCAGCACCTCCCTGAGAACACACAGCTGGACACATCTGCACCAGGGCTGCCTCCTACAAGGTGACACTTCTACCAGCCTTCCAATACCTAGAGGGGCTAAAAAAGAACCAGAGACAGACTTTTGGCAAGGACATGGAGTGATAGGACAAGAGGTAATGGCTTTAAACTGAAAGAGAGTAGGTTTAGATTAGATAGTAGGAAAAAATTCTTTGCTTTAAGGGTGGTGAGAAAGTGGCAGATTTTTCCTAGAGAAGCTTTAGGTTCCCAATCCCTAGAAATATTCAAGGTCAGGCTGGATGGGGCTTTGAGGAACCTGGTCAAGTAACAGGTGTCCTTGGAGATGGCAGAGTGGGTTGGAAAAATCCCTTCCAACCCACATCATTTTAAGATTCTAGGATATATGGAGAGGCACTTTTTGTCCCCAAGGGGTGTTTTTTTCATACTCCACAGTTTTATTCTGTTGGAAGCTTCAGAGAGGATCCAGGTTGAAGACTTCTGCCAAAGTAAATCCAGGAAAGACATGTGATTGATGTGGAGACTCCATGAAAACCTCTAGAGTATTTACAAAAACTTTCTTTTCACTGAGTCCTGGGTACCATGGGTGGGAATAAATCAATGTACTCTCTCCTTAATGAATCCATGTCCACTCAGACCATTAGGGCCAGTGGAACTAAGCAGATACCTACAGCCAGATCTATTTTGCAGTGAAGATCCACTGTTGCAGGCACTCAGAGGGTGCATGTGAGCAGGATGGAAACCAGACACAGGGCTGTGTGAAGAAGATTGAATTCTGTTCCACCCAGCCCAATTTTAGCTGAGATGTGCTCATGGAGTTTACCAGGGCATTAGTGCTGTCAAAACACTTGCTTTCTCATTAACCCAGTCCTGTGTTAAAACCTGGTATAGAAATTGGTGGCTATAACTTATTTTAACTTCAATGGTGAAGAATAAGAGCAGGGCAAAACTCTGCAGCTTTTCCCTTAACTGGCATTTTAAAATGCTAATTAAATGCCTGCTCTCATTGTAAACGTATTTTTACAAACACAAATAATGTCAAGAGCCAATCCTAATAACAATTGGGCACCTTTGCAATCACAGTTCTCTGCATGGCAGCCCACAATCAGCAGCAACCCCAGACACTGTGAAATCCTGACTGCAGGCATTTCTGAACAGGCCCATTAAACACAATTCTCATTCTTGGTTTCACAGATTAGTGAGTAGCTGCCATGCCCAGATGCCATTTTATAGCCAGGTAACACCAAGGGAAAAGCACAAGTTCCTTCTGGGGTGGATGAACTGGGCCCTGACAACTGAGATCACATGTGACACTTAAAAACACAAAAATCCTATGGAAAAAAGTTTAATATCTGTGAAGAGCAGTATTAAAAATTACCAAGCACTGTTGCAGTGGGTCTGTCAGAAGGGCAGACAATGGCACTATTTCTGCTCTTGAAAAAATAGTTTCTTCAAGAAACTATTCAAAAATTTCTCTTCTTGTTTTGCCAGTTAAGGCAAAACTGTGTTTTGCCACAGTTCTGTAGAGCTACCTCTTTCCACAGTGTTGTAAATTTTGGATTTGTTACTGGGGAGTCATGGGGATATTGCTCCAAATGCAATTTTAACAAACAGGTTGATGCCACAGGAACTTCTAAGTGTGGTTTTAAAGACAGGATTTGTATGTTACAGATCCAATTTATGTTTCTTCAGGATACACCTCTTGGATGGAGATGGCCAGTGCCCTGTCAGTTGGTGGCTTTGTTTCCCCAAACACATTAGCTCCTGTCAACAAGGCAAATCTGACTCTGCCTGACTGCATTATCAATGAAAACTGATGTCCTCATGACATTTATAATTCATCCAGTGCATGCAGAAGAGACACCAAGCATAATATTTTGATGTACCAACAGGTGCCAATTTTGGAAGTCTAAACACTGATTTTTAGAAGTCAAATGCATGAGAGTATGTATTAAAGCCTGTTTTTACAGATAAAAAAAAAGGCCAAATAAAACAAAAACAACAAAAAGCCCACAAACAAACAAAAAACCAAAATAAACAAACAAACAAAACCCGTAAACAAATAAAAGCATTTCAGGTGCCTGGGTGTCCATGTTATCTTTAGATACACAGGCATATTTCCCATTCCCTCCTTTTGCCAACTCTCCAGCCTTTGCAGGGGTATGAGGTGTGGAACAAAACAGCTCGCATAGGTGTCTCCTTCACAAAACAAAGAACTAAAAGATAGAAGGAAACTACATTTCATGATTCTCATATACAAATCCTCACTGTCTCCAAGACACCTGAATATTTCCCATTTGAGTTCACGTTACAGCAATGGCAGCACTGACCAACTCACAAGCTCCAGGTGGCTGCTACAGGAGAAGGTCCTTGCAAGATGGATGGTGGCTCTCTGCATGGACCTCCTCCTGTGGCCTTACAGTGACAGCAATGACACGTGCAACACGTGCTACAAGTGACTTGGGGAATGGTCCCACACGGTGCCCCATGGTCACCGCAGAGCTCGGATCCAAAGATCTCCCAGCACATGGCTCGTTTCAAGAACACAACAGAAGAGGATGAGACAGCTGAGAGTGCTGGAGTGGTGATGCAGAATCACAGAATCACAGACTGTATCAGGTTGGAGGGACTACAGGAGGTCATCTGGCCCAGCCTCTCTGCTCAAGCAGGGTTGTCCCAGAGCACATGGCACAGGATTGTGACCTGACAGTTCTGGGATCTCTCCAGTGAAGGAGACTCTACACCCTCTTTGGGCAGCCTGTTCCCATCCACAGTCACCTGCACAGGAAAGTTCTTCCTCATGTTCAGGTGGGAGTTCCTCTGCATCACTTTCTGCCCATTGCCTCTTTCCCTGTTCCTGGGCAGCACAGAGCAGAGCCTGCTCCATGCTCTGGCACCTCCCTTCAGGTACTGACATTGATGAGGTCCCCTCTCAGCCATCTCCTCTCAAGGCTGGACAGGCCCAGCTCCCTCAGCCTTTCCTCTTAGAGAAATGCTCCAGTCCCTTCATCATCTTTGTTGCCTTCCATTGGATCCTCTCCCCACACAACAGGAGAATTTGCATGTAATCTCTGCTGTTTCCCAGGTCTGGCTCACTGTAAACAGAATCATAAAATCCTAAAATTTTACAATATGCTGTGGTGGAAGGGATCCACAGGGACCACTGAAGTCCAATCCAACTGGGCTAATATCCCACAGTATTGGGGATTTCAGATTTCACAGAGAAAAATAAACCTGTTGGAAGTGTTATGCAAACATAAGGATTTTTTTATTCCTCATACAATTAAGATCTGACCTCAGAAGCAGAGCAGTACAGCAGAAGTCATCATTACCATCACATACCTCACACTGTAATTTGTCCCCCCACACAGGTTAATGTTTGGATTTCTCAGCCTGGACAGCAACTTCTTTAATTTCAGCAAAACATATTTCACTTCATTAGTTTATTATAGTTATTATTTTTGTTATTTCACATTTTTAGTGCTTTGTAATTAATTCAGGAGCTGTGAAAGAGTGTGACTTACAGCACAGCACCTCATGCTTGTGACTTCTTAACCTGGAGCCCAAAGGCCATGTGCCACTGAATGTAGGATGTATGAATTCACTGGGCTTTAAATGATACCCTTGTGTGTCTTATTGAGAAGATAAACCAGCTCACAAAGCAAAACTTTTCAGGACTAAGGGTAAAAACCTGCACTGATCCCTGGACTGAACTCTGCAGCACAAAGAGTCAGAATGTATTAAAAGGATACTACTGCTTCCCTGCTACCCCAGAAACATTACCACAAACTCTTGTTTTATGCTTTTTTCAGTTGTAGACCCAAAATACTCTGTGGAAGTAAAGTCATGACGTTTCAATATGCCAGATTTTATTTATTGAGCTCTCTGTCTTTCCATCAGAAACTGAGTGGCCCTGACCATCCACTGGGAGGAATATGGTGACAATCTTTCCAGCTGTGAAGTTAGACTGATGTTCTAATCACAGTCTCACAGACCTGACAGAAGCCAAAGGAAATGTAATTTTAAGGCACATGGACAGTTAAATCCCATTTTAAGCACGATTAAGGTTTAAGTGTCTGAGCCTCCCTGGCCTCACTGGCTTTCACAGGCAGTTGGGGTTCAGGATCCTGACAGAGTGACCATCACTTTATGTGTTCCCCTTTAACTTATGCATCTAGAGGTCTGTTGAGCCATATTAATAAAAGTAATACTTTATCCCATTGATTTAGGATGAGTCTCAGTTTCCAAATCAAATCAGTGCTTATTACTTCAGCTTGATGACTTTGCAAAGGTTAGAAGCAATGCAAACTGATCCTTTGTGTGCTTTAACCCATTTCTCATGTGAGATACAATCAGACACTTTATGCATCTTTCAGGGACACCTGTGTTCATGGATTTTATTTGAGATTTGTCCCAGTTAAGAGCACAGACACTCTCAGACAGACCCTGGATTCCCAAGGTCCCAGCAATATCCTTTCCACACCCCTGTGTATCTAAACCACAGCTTGGAAATGAGGCTAAACCTCCTAGCTGAGCTAAGAAGAAAGTCATTATATTGCTCTGAAAAAAAATGAAAAATAACATTGAAAAGGGGATGGGGTGGGGGACCAAATCCTCTGAAGTTTTGGCCACTTGTGTAAGTATGAAGCCAAACTTCAGCGCTTTGTGATTAACTGCAAATTTTGCTGCAAAGGTCAGCAGCACCTCCATAAGCCACACAGGCAGTGCAGGGATCACCAGGATCCCCTCCAAGCAAACAGCCTTGCCCACCTGCAGAGCTAGAAGGATCTTCCTCCCCATCTCTAGGTAATTTCAGCCTTGCCTTGAAAAAACCCAAGACAAAACCAAGACAAAAATCCCACATTAAACCCAGGTCTTGTCACCTCACTGTGTCTCAGCAAGTGGCTGTCAACAGTCCCCACCACAGAGCTGTCTTTGTGGCTTTGGGAAACAAACACATCATTTATGCTCTTATGAAGTATCCCTGCTTTATAGATGATGCATTCAGACCAATCAATCTTCTATCTTGGTGGCCTGTTTAGAGACTTAGGGAGCTGGCATTGATTAAATGCCTATAATAGAGAGCATTAATTTACCCGTCAGTGGAAAAATCACCATTGTAAATTGTCCCAGTCGGTTTGTACATCACCAAAGGATGTGCAGCATGTTCTGGGTGTGAGCTGAACTGCTCCTGTACATAAAACACATTCAATTAGCAGCACCAGCATTGCTTCAGCAGCACCAGCACTGCTTCAGCTGGCCAAAGGCAAAGGTCTGGGTTTGATTCTGCTGCCCTCTTTAGGACTTGTGCCTGGGACTCCACAGTCTAATAATAGTTTCAGTGCAAGATCACTCAGTAGCTGAAGACCCATAGAGACACTGTAGCATCCTATAGGACTGGGGTAAAAATCAGCATATGCCATCCTTTTGCTTATCATGCCACACTGTTTGTAACAGTAATGTGGAGAAATAGATTCTGTTGTTTTGGAACTGCTGGAGGTCCCTTCATCTGTTGAGTTCATGGTCACAGCTGAAATATCCCATATTATGCCCTTGGAGCATGAGGAAGTAGATCACAGTGCTGTAAGGGGAGGCAGGAACGAGTTTTCTCTTGAGCAGTGAAGCAACATTAGATTTGCATTGCCCTAATAAAAAAAAAAGTTCAGACTCAGACTGTAGGTAGCTATTTCAAGAGGAGGTGTCCAGATCCTTATTGTGGCTGTACAGGAGGGCATGAGGGGCAGAGAGGAATCAGCTGAGTAAGGAATAACTGGTTTTGACAGAAGGAAGACCAAGGAATTGCCCTCTATAGGTGACCCAGGTCACTGAGGGCAGAGATGCTCAGAAGCAGTGTTGGGGGAGAGGTGAGGAGAATGAATGAACCATGGCAGAAGGAAAGAGGTGATGAGCAAAGGAAAAGCTCCAGCTGCTTAAAACTCTCACCCTGAGCCTCTCTCCAGGAAGGTTCATGCCCCCTGTGGCACTCGTGACACTCTCCAGCTGCTGCAGTCCAACTCCCTCCTCCCCAGACACAGAACAGCCACAGCAGCCCCTGGATTGCAAACCTCCATCTCTCAAATCAGTAAATATCAAACAAAACAGAGGTCAAATCCATCCTGCCTTTATTTTCCAAACATCCACAGAAGGAAGGGATATTCTTCCTGCAAGCAAAATGGATTGTTCCTATGCCAGTGTTTCCTTTACAAACACAATGACTTCAGACCCATCACTGTTTCTCTTCCCAGCCTGACAGCACAAGTGCTGCTTCCCCCAGCCCACCAGCACTTCCCACCCTCAGGCATGCAGGAGCTGTGAGGGCTCAAGGTTTTGGGATTGAAGAAGTAAAGTTAGTTCATCCAGACCTTCCCTCACTCAAATCTCCTGGCTCAGGAGCCAAATGTGATCTTTCTAACTGTCAGCCCAGAAAAATTAATCAAAGAGATGAAAATCCCCCCTGCCATTCATCACTGCTGATAAAGGTCCTGCCACCAGCACTGAGCTCCCAGTTTTGCTGCTGATGCATGAGTGAGGAGGTGACCCAGCTCACTCTTGCAGAGCCACTGTGACCCTGTCACACAGTGCCACGCACAGCTTGTGTGCACCAGAGACTGCACAGGCACAGCTTCCAGCCCCACAGACCTGGCAGGAGTGCCTGGGTTATGCAGAAGGCAGCATCCTTTCAGAGATTAAGGTCAAGGTTTTGAAAAACAGCTCATGACTTCAGGTGGGTCTCTTCCTGGGTGAGCAGTTAGATATTTTTAAAGGCTAGTATTTTCACAAAAAAAAACTGAAGAGGTTTTGGTAAGTTCTGGAAAGCAGATCTTTCCAAGGGCAGAGGAAATCTTTGGGTACAAAAACTATTAAGCTCCACCACTCTGAGCAGGTTGGTGTAAGCCCAGCCTGAGGCTTGGAAGCTGTTGCACATCATTGGTTGCTGGGAAGCAAAGTGGATGGCCCAGCACTGGACCAGCATTGGACCAGCCTGTTACAGGATGTGCCTGTAGCAGCTTCCAGGCTGGGGCTGGTCTCATCCCACCAGCTCTGCCCTCTCAGCTGCTTGGGTCTGGCTGAGGAAAAGATGAATATCTGAAGCTCAAGGAGTGCAGTATCCACTCCTGGGCTTCCACAAACCCAGCCCAAAACTTGAGCAGCCTCACATAGGTGCCAAGCATCTCCTTCACACTCACCTCAGTTCAAAGGGTTAATTTTACTTGCAGAGCTCCCTGCTATGCACAAGAAAATCCCAGTGCAATTTCACTAGCATGATTTATAAACCAGGTTGAGAAAACTCTGGTCTCTGAAGTCTGTTGTCAGAGTTAATGGAGCAAGAATATAAACTGCAGCATCTTAGGGTTACAGTCACCTCTCAATAGTGACCTCCTGACAATTCCAGACCCAGATCTCTGCTGCTTTTTTCCAGGCTGCAGTCACATCCCCAGCTGTGATGTGGAATTGCCTTTCCTTAGGTACTGCCAGGCCAAGGTGGGGCAGAGATTTCTTCTTGAACTTTCCATCAAAAGGCTGAATCACCTGCAGCTACCTGAAGTTTGTCTGACTTTCCTCCTTTTGTTTCATCCTGCAGAAATGAAGAAGAAATATTTAGTCTATGAACTGCACATTGCTACCCAAAATGAAGGAATGGAGGTGACTGGCAGGGAAAGGGGAAGAAAGGTGGTGTTTGTAATTGCCATGCCTTGTTTGTACCCATGGAGAGCAGCATGGCTGCTGCCAGGCCTCCCAGGCAAGGATCCCACCTAACAAGACCAAATGCTCCCAGATGAAGGCACTCCTGCTATATCTATATATTGAGGATGGCTTAAATAACCTCATAGGAACCCACCTAGACAAGATTGTTTCATCAGCTGACAAATTCCCAGGATTTTATTTTTATAAGATCCTACTAAAGGATCTTATGCCTTCTTAATAAACAGTTCCATAATAAAGAAAAAAACAAAAATGAATGAAAAGGTCTCTATATAAAAGAAAAGCAGAGATAAACTGAATATTTTGTATTATCCCCCAACTTTGCTCTCTAGCCCCAAGAAGCACAGATAAGATAAAATGAAACAAGCATCAAAAAGGCACCTGAGTACCAAGAATGAAAAATGTGTGAAAAGCAAAATTCTAGCTAATAATTAAGTTATTGATATGTCATTTTCTGAATAATCCAGAAAGAGAAAGGATGAGAAACATGCCAGTTTGCACATTGTGGTCCTGTCCCCACATGTGGGGAGCAGGGGAAGGGTCTCCAGCATCTATCTCATGGGAGTGCTCTCCCTTCCTTGTCAGAAGGAAGCTGACCATGTCCTGGACTTTAAAAGCTATTTAGTCCCCAGCCAGCAGCAGTAATAAAATGAGTACATAATGCCACCTCCTGGCTACAGTCGAGGACACCATAAAAGTGCTGGCAGAAAGATAGTGTTGTGTCCCTCCCACACTCGGGTGGATGATATATATCACTTGCTTGTGGAAGTCAAATTTCTTTTGCTGACTTAATCCCAGAGCCAAAATTAATCAGACATCCTAGCTAACAGGATCAGAAAATGCCATAAATTATGCTGCCTGCAACCTAACAACAACATTAACAGCACGAAGAAGGTGGAGGCTTTTTGATGATTAATCACTGTTTAAGTTGCCTAAAGGACCTATGAAACCTCCTGCTGGCTGACACAATGAGCAACATTTTATATTAACCCATATAAGGAAACGTCTTTAAAAGTGATGGATTATGCAGATGCGAGATGGGGCTGTGTGATGTGGTTACCCAAGAGCTGCAAGCAGCAGCGTGACAGGCTCTGCTCTGCTGCTCCCAGCCCACCACTGCCCTCCCCACCCCCTCCAGCCAACCCCAGAGACAGCACTTGTCACCCCAGCAGCTGAGCACCTCCAGAAAAAGCCACACAACACAATGGATTGGATGAGCTGGCTCCAAGAAGAGCTGGCAAGTTTAATGCGACCACTGGCAAATTTTGGCGCTTTTAAAAATTTTTTTGCACAAAAGAGCAAGCTCAGTACCCAGGGGAGGGATAGGAAATGGATATTTCATCTATGGTTCCTCTGGCATCCTGCAGAGCAGTGCCACTCTTTTTTGTGCATGGACATGCTGAGAAGGCCATCAGCTCCCATCAGCCCCAGCTGGGTGCTGCTGTGCTGCTGCACACAGGGTGAGCACGAATGGAGCATCACAACTAAGCCCCAAGAAAATCAACATCCCCCTCTGGAGCCATAAATCCAGCATTCCTCAGCAAACCTGCTCCTTTTTCTATTCTGCAGGGGTGTCTATACTGGACAGACCCTGGTTCCTGCTGCTACAAGGGGTTATGTTGATATTCCCACATTTGGTCAGGATTTTTCAGAGCACCAGACACCAACCTTGCTCCACCCCCATTGAAATGAGCTGCCTTCCATCCACCACTCCTACTGCTTTCCCTCCTGAGAAGTCTCAGCACTTAGAAAATACACCTTTATTTTCATTCTCTTACTTAAAGAGATCCACTTATTGGGGTGATGGGTTTTCAAAGCATTCTTCACCGTGCTGATTGCACACCATCATTTTAAATCTACATGAAATGGGTGACTAGAGCTTCTCAGGTGGGAAAAGATGCATTTTACACTCTTTTTGCTCTGCTACTATCAAACATAATGCACACAAAATGAAGTCACAGAATCAAGACAAACTGTTATTGTTGCCAAAAGCCCACTGTCAGATGAGATCATGGGTGGGCAAACTCATCAGGCACCTGCAAAATTTTAGGTGCACGCTGATCAATACTGGCAATCAGTTTTCTCATTCCTCTTTACTGGTGAGCATTTCTAAACAGGCTGAAATTTTCCACCCACATGATCTTTTTATGGTAATTTGCCCAAAGTGACAGAGTGAGAGTTTCACCGAACAGGTAGAAATCACCAGTGGACTTGAACTCTGAAAAATGCTTTTAAAGGATTTTTAGTTAAACTTCATGATCCAGGGATGAAGGAATTAACTTGGTCTCCTTCCTAACCTCCCAGTCTCATCTTCCCTTCCCCTCTGGATACAAGACAGGGCTAGCACCTCCTTGCTTTCTGATTTAATTCCCTTTCCATGTAGGCAAGGGTTCTGAAAGACACATTCCTGTATTTGTCACTTTTCTGGTATGATGTCCTGACAATTATCTGCACCTCGATGCCAAGTGTGCCACTTGACCCCCCTGCTGTGTCTGGGCAGCTCTGTCTGACAGGCAGCCCCTCAAACAGCCCCTGCTTCCCTCCTGGCTCTTCCAGCCATCCTTATTCCTGCACCAATCTCCCACCCATCCTGCCTTTGGGACCACCTTAAAATGCCTCTGGTAGTTTTTTGCACACCCCAGAGAGGAGGATATAATTATACAAGCTGTCTGGGAGCTTGCTGAAGGTACAGGCCTAAAGCAACCAGACCTTCTTCCTGCCACTTAAGGCAATGCCTCTTGGGGCAGCCAGAAGGATCACGACAGATCCGCAGCAGGAATTATTTTAATCCTGTGAGGAAAGTGAAGTGGCAAGGAAATATGTCACTTGGAGCCTGACTGAGAACATCTCCACAGGAACATAACGTGCCTGAAATGATGTGCACCTGTTCCAGACCTGACTCATCTTCACTTTGCTGAGCACTGACAAACCCCAGAGGCTGCATCCTCCACAGAGAAGTATCTGCTTCCTTTTCATTGTGGGTGGAATCATGAACTTTACTCTCAGGAGAGAAGCAAAAACATATTTCATTGATATAAAACAGTGGGTAAATCAAGTTCAGTCGTAAATGCAACAGGAGTTTAACAAAATTCAATGGCAAGGTACAGTTGAGTATTTACTGCATAGAGGACAGGGTCAGACAAAGCTGTCATGTACTCCCATCACATCATGAGGTTCAGAAAGGACCCCCTAATGTTGCAAACAGCTTCTCAAATGAGAGTTTGTGTGCAGCTGGATCCATGCTTCATCAACAATTTGCATCTAAAGCGTTATATAAGCACAATCAATCCTTTGTATCATTTCAAACTTTCAGTGCACATATTCACAATTAATTTACTGAGTATCTGATGTGATAAGGAACCTCTCAGCCTCAAGAAGGCACATTGAAAGATGTTCCTCCTCAAGGGAAATCCTGGCACACACTCTGTTCCTGTGCAGGAGAGCTCAGCAGGCCCTGGGCTGTCACTATTTGTGGAGTAAGATAATGGAGCCATAGTCAGATTTGCATACAGACTACAGATGTTAGTTTCTTCCAGGCTTGGCTTGAGCTGGACCTAGACCAGCACTGTAGTTAGGTGGATGCATTGTTCCTTGGCTATTGGGTTCTTCTCTGTCTCCCCCAAATCCACTTTGAGCCAGATGCAGCCATCACAACCAGACACAACCTTTAGGACCACCTCTCATGGTTAGCACTTGAACAGGTTGGGAAATAAAGGTCAGCTTGAGAGGCAGGGGGAATTACATCACTACTTGAGGCTTGGAATACCCCAAGTCTGCCAAAAAGGCAAAGAAAATAAATAAATCAGTGATACAACAACCTATACTTGCATTAACATTGTGAGAGAAAGGGAAGTGCATTTTGTTTAGAAGACTGACCTTTCCCTTACACAGCCTTGGTTTCTAAATCCCATATTTCACCCTGTGTGTACTCACCAGCTTCGGGTGAGCCTTTCCAGAGCCCATGGCCAGGGCCTGCACGGAGCCCACCCTCCCAGGGCAGTCAGGCAGCAGTGGGAAAGCAGAGGCTGTGCTGTGCTCCCCTCCTGGGATTCAGGCTCATTTGGGTTTGCCGTGTCCCAGAGAGGCCGAGGATGCCCGTGTCCGATGCCCTCCTCCCCCGGCTCTGCCAATTAAACTGGACAGCCCGATGCCATTGTCTTTCCTAATTGCTGCCGCACACGCAATTAAAGGACGCCCCGTGGCTTTGCAATCTTTCCTGGCTGTTCGTGCAGGTGCAGCCCCACCAGGGCCTGCCTCTCACCGGGTACCTGCCTTCCCAGCTGCCGGTCCCGAACGTCAGCCCTGTGCCAGGCTGGGGGGTGATGGATTCTCCCCCCTGCTCTGCACATCACCAGCAGGAGGGCAGATCCCATCCCCGCTCCGCCTCTGATCCGGCAGACGGAACCCCCGGTGCCTCTGTCTGCCCTGACCTACTTCTCCCTTTCGTGTCTGCCGGTGAATCTCTGGGGTGTCTGACTCACCACGGATGTGGGGATGCTGTGCCTGCCCACACACATCTCCTCTCTCCTGCTGGCAAATTAACCCTTCATTTGAGGTGAGGGGGTGGCCCGCAGCTATTTCCCCTGCCAAGCTGTGATCTCTTCCTTTCTGAAGCCAATAAATACCTAAAACAACTGCCCTCAGACCACCTACAGCATGCTGGTAATGGCTCTCCCGTGCTTCTCCACAGGATGGTAATCTCAGGACAAACAGGATGCATTGTCTGGGAAGACTGCTGGCTGAGGAATCCCAGAGCTCTGCCGTGGATATCCATCCTTCCACTGTCTGATTTACAGGAGGGATGAATTTGGATGGAAGCATCTCTCACACCCTGCAAGACCATTTGGTATCCTGGAGGGTGTCAGTGAGGTGCAGGGGACACTGAAGACAGCTGTGTCATCAAATACAGGCTGGTCCAAGAGGCCCCCAGGCAGCACAGAGCAGAGGCTCCCAGGGTAAGCCCTGCAGAGGAGCCCCAGCTGGGCTGGCACCACCACAAGGAGCCTGGGCCAAGCCACCAGCCCAGGCTACAGCTGTGGTAAGACTGAGACACATGGCTGGGCTTTTTCTGAGGCCACCAGAAAGGTCACCCATCAGCCATCCTGCTGTGGCACCTGCAGGAGCCCAGTCATCCCCTACAGCCAGCAGAGAGTGGGGCAGGGAGCAAACAGGTGCCACCAACCTCTTTGCACAGCTGTGCCTTGACTAGGAATCAGCCTTGCAGAGCCTGCCCTGAGCTCACCCACTGCATTTGCACTGCCCTTAGATAGCAAGGGGAAGTGCTGGAGGAAGGAAGTCATTCTTATGCTTTACTGGCTGTCTTTGATTTATGCCACACAGTTATTTTGGGCGACTGTGGACCTGAGGTGCTGTGTAAGCAACTGCTGCTGTGTCTCAGCTGTGGCAAACGCTCACTCTCTGCCCCACACCACTGCACTTTGTCCAGACACAGCTTTAGAGGACACTGTGCTGTGTGGCCTCTGAGCTGTGTGTGTTGCAGGAAGCAGGATCCATGGAAATCCTCTTCTCCTTCCAGACTCGACCCTATCAGGGGCTATTCCTAGCAGCAGATTTGGATTCTCTGGAAAGAGAAGTGGGAGGGCAGGGTGGAAGAGAGGCAAGGATGAGATCTCTCCCCAAGACATTTGTATTAAAAGGTGAGAGATGGCTTTGAAATGCTGCATGGTGATGTATC
The DNA here is from genome assembly GCA_013397555.1 of Urocynchramus pylzowi. NCBI lineage: Eukaryota > Metazoa > Chordata > Aves > Passeriformes > Fringillidae > Urocynchramus > Urocynchramus pylzowi. The sequence goes on from VZRH01002012.1 coordinate 842,734, forward strand.
CCGACATAGAGAGAATCCACAGAGATGGTTTCACCAGGAGTCCCTGAGTGTTTGCACCACTGCCATTCAGGGTGGACACATGAGCTGAGCTGCAGGCACTGAGCCAAGTCTCTGAAGGATCCATCCCAGGTCTGGGCTTCATTTCCTCTTGCTGAGAAGTGCTTGTGTTGGGTCTCAGCACAGACACATTTAACAGGAGTGCAACCAGGCACTCCAAGGCATAATGCAAGAGCACATGCACGGGAAACCAAGTGAGAAGAATTTTGATTAATTGCCATGTATTAATTTGCTGCTGCGGTGGATGGAATATTTGCTTTGAGCTTTTCAGAGAGACAACACAGAAATGCTTCACACAGCTCACCAGCCTCACAGTCAAGTCCATTTGCTGTTGGTTAACTTTCAGCCCCACATTAGTGAATGAGCAGGACAAGTAAAAACATCTTTTCACCTCCTAAGGCAGCAAAGCTCGATGGTCAGGCATTAAAAGAAATTAACTGTAACATTGGCTACTTTAGATAGACTCACTGAATGTACAATCCCCTTTTAAAAGCTTGTCTATTGCACAAATACTCATTTTGTGCCTGTTTTTTTTTTTTTGTTTGTTTGTTTGTTTGTTTTTCCTCAAGGAACACTCTTATATTTATACCCAAACTGTCTAATCAGAGGTGGTGTCAGGTCTCAATAAGGAAGCACAGGAACACAAACTGAGCACAGACAGGTATGTTGAAAGCAAACACTTTCATCTTGTCAGGAGTGGTTTGTTTGTGTCTCACACAGAACTGCGAGGAACCATAACCACAAATACTTCACACGGTACTTTGAATTTAATAGCTCACATGGGCTACTGTCTGAATTACTGCCTTTTATTTTATGACTAAATTAATATTATATACACAGGAGCACATTTAAAATACCCAACAGGGTGAAAGAAATGATTGCTGTGTTGAAAAATATAAATTTTTATGCACAGAAGTTATTAGTAAAGCCACATTCCCCAGTCCATTAATGTGCACACATTTAAATTTTCCCTTTTTTTTTTTCCTTTTGACCTTTCTTTTCAGATACTACAGCATGTTATCTTAAAGCTTTAATAAAACACTAATTCACTCATGCTTTTTATGGCCTACTAATTTGTCTGTTGTGCCATATATTTCGTTTCATAACTTTTATATGCAAATCAATAAAAACTCCTTTGATATTTCATTTAAATCATTGAATAATTAACACATCCCAGCCCCCAAGTCAGCTATACTGTAAAATAGAGAACTAGCACTCACAAAACTACAAGTAAAATGGAGTAAAACTGAAAACATGGATAAATCCATCTTGTTTTAAAATATCATTGGATAAACTGTACTTCTAAAAAGGAAAAAAAAAAAAAAAGAGAGAAAAAAATCATGCCAGGGGAAAAAATACCCTGAATATGTATCATAATTGTAGATGGGAAAAAAAAGGTAAATGGAAGCAGACAAAAATATTGGTGTGAACCTCTTTGAATATGTTATCTGAGTTCTAAAAAATGGAAAATGGAGTGCTCGTGGTTTGGGATTTTCCAGCCCCACTCCTCACAGCAGGGCTGTGTCTGGGCTTTGCTCCTTCCAGTGCAGCCCCAGCTCACAGCAGGGCACACATCCAGGCTCCAGGCATGTGGCTCTTCCACTCATGAGCAAAACTGGGGGACTTTTCCTGACTCCTCTAGGGAACACTGTAGTCCTGACTTCCTTTTTAGCCTGGTTTCTCACAGAAACAGGGCATCTGTCATCCTACACTGCATATAGGTCTTCTGGTAGCCTCTAAACCCAGGAGCCAAGTTTACATTTCACAGAGCTGTAAGATCTCAAAAAAAAAAAAAAAAAAAAAAAAAAATTGAAAATT